>RJWJ010043432.1:0-12561 GCA_004363605.1 Indri indri | reverse complement strand
AAACAGGTACTACATTGTATTCAAAACTGGAACCTCAGAGTGTAGCACTGTGTCTGGCATGTAGTAAATCCTTGGTAAATATTAGTAGAGCAAATGCCTGCATTGTAGATTCAATCACTGTTGAATACATGATTGGAGGCAGAATAGTGCAATGGAAAATGTCAGATCTCAGTTTGCGTTGTGCACAAAGTCACAAAATACTTTGACTTCATGATTTTGGCAATTATCTGAATGAGTCTCTGTTTCCTCATCCATGAAACAGGAATAATAGTATCTATCTCATAGGATTATTATAAAAATAAATTATCTTGCCTGTAAAATGGATAGCACAGTCATTGGAACCAGTAATAAACATTTGGAAAATGGTAATATGACATGAAAAAAAATTTATAAATATGGTTGTTACTTAAGAGAGGCAAACTGTGCTTTTATTTAAAAAGTTGAATGAAGATATCAAAATAATTTTTGAAACAGAAGTTATCTAATATAGAAATAATTCAACAACAACATGTTGTCTTTAATTTCTCACATTATAGTAACAAAGATTGGGAAAGGAAACAGGTAATGGTGAGAGGAAGTTAAAAACTTACAAAATTCTTCCTGTTACCTAGAGAGGAATCAAAAGACACCATTTCAATCTTGAGTTTTATTATTATAAAGAAACATAGGTTAATAGTTATTTTAGTCTTTAGCAGATTTAAAAAATTAATTCATTTTACATTACTTTTTTTCAACCGAAGACAGAAAATAGTGGATTTAGCAAGAAAGAAAAAAATGAATGAAAAAAGATAATGCAGTAATGCTAAACATACTTCTTATAAGTGGTGGCAAAATACACTAGAATAAAACTTCCATTTAAGAAAGCCTCTCCATTAAGAATGCATAGACAATTAACATGATATTTAACGATATGTCTAACATCAATGAACTTGGAAAGGTAGAAAAGAACAGTTTGGGCAAAGACATACTCTGTTGCATGAAACCAAAAGGAAGTAGGAATAGCAAAACTGACATAAAGTAGAAACCAAGTAAAAAAGCATTTAAAAGGAAAAAGATAATTTAACACTGATAAAAGATGCGGTCAGACAGTGGCGAAATCTGTTGAAATGTATAATGCAAAATGTGTTGAAAGCACCAGAAGAAATCATCAATACAGTGATATACAGAATGTTATTAAATCTGTTAGATTCCTTTGGCCTTTCATGTATCAAGGAGGCAAAAACATTGAATCAATGGGAATATAGAAAATTTGATTACTGTCATAAGATTAGTATTAGTATCAAACTTAGCCTACAGAGAATATACCTTTATTCATGTATTATAAAAAATTTACAAAAATCAATTTCAAATGTGAAAAATTCATTGGTCAAATTCTCTGACCACAACAGTTTAAGGAAAACAATTTCTTCAGAAATTACAAAAGGAGAACTTTTCTATATAACTACTGCAGGATCAAAATAATCATTATACATTATTAAAAATATTAATATGCAGTCATGCTGCATTATAATGTTTTGGTCAATGATGAACTGCATATACTATGATGGTACCATAAGATTATAATGGACCTGAAAATTTTCTATTGCTTAGTGACATTGTAGCTGTTGTAACATCAAAGCACAATTATTTAATTTTTCTGTAAATTTAGTGTAGCCTAAGTGTACAGTGTTTATAAAGTCTGCAGCAGTGTACAGTAATGCCCTAGACTGTCCCACTCACTCACCACTCACTCACTGACTCACCCAGAGCAACTTCTAGTCCTGCAAGCTCCATTCATAGTAAGTGCCCTATACATGTGTACTATTTTTCATCTCTTATATAGTATTGTTATTGTACCTGTTCTATGTTTAGATGTGATTAGATGCACAAATACTTACCATTATGTTGCAGTTGCCTACAGTAGTATTCAGTACAGTAACGTACTGTATAGGTTTGTAGTCTAAGACCAATAGAATATACCATATAGCCTACATTTGTAGTAGGCTACACCGTCTAGGTGTAGGGAAGTAAACTCTATGTTGTTCACACAATGACAAAATTACCTAATGATGCATTTCTCAGAATATATCCCCATTGTTAAATGTTGCATGACTGTGTATCAAAACTTGAGGTTATAGCCACATCTATATCTACAAATAGATTTTTTTATGCTATTATGACTACGAAAATGAAAATGAATGTGTAAACATTAAATGAAGAGGTTAGGAAAAACAAAAAATAAACCTACAGAGAATGATTATAAAAATAAAATCATAAATAAATAAATTAAGGAACACAAAACAGTAGAACTTAGCAATTATTTCTAAATTTGGTCCTTTGGGAAAAAAACTCATCTATTAAATAAACTGATGGATGAACAGTGTTTTCAATAAAAAGAAATGAGACAATACAGAAATACTTCTCATAAAACTAGGACCAAGGGTGCATATAAAAATGCATTTACCAACCCTTTTGAGAAGCAGTATGAGTTGTTAAAATTACGGTAGAAGAAGTAGCAAATCTAACTTGGTAAAAGCCATGAAGAAATGGGAGAAAAAAGTTTTATGAACACATGTTACAACTTTTAAGGACCATATAATTTCCATGTTTTTGAACAATTTTAAAAGATGGCAAAATTTTGATGTTTGGTTTTTTTTTTATCATTAATAAATCAACTTGATAAAGGTGACCTCTTGTCACACAAACATACTGAACTATACATCATTTCTCTTATAAATAAATATAAGACAAAATACCTAACTGAAACACTAGCAGATCATAAACAGGTACATATTAAAAGAATAATAGATTATGACCAAGTTGGGTTTATTTTAAGAATATAATATAGTAAATAATACAGTGTTGTGTTTTTTTTTTTTTTTTTTTTTTTTTTTTTTTTTTTTTTTGAGACAGGGTCTTGGCTCTGTTGCCTGGGCTGGAGTGCAGTGGTGTGATCATAACTCACTGCAACCTCAAACTCCTGGGCTCCAGCAATTCTCCTGCCTCAGCCTCCTGAGTAGCTGGGACTTAAAAAAAGCAATGACCCAAAATTATGACTTAGAAACAAATCTGAAAATATCCAGGAATTTGGTATATAATAAAGGTGATAAAGGAAATCAGTGGGGAGGAGGATAGGAGTTGTTTGAGAAATAATGCATAGTATTGATTGTACTGTACATAAGGTTGATATGTATATAAGTTTTGATCCTTATTTCATGATTTATGTCAAATGCAGATACAAGAGTTTAATGACAAAATAGGAAGAGAGTAAGAGAAGGAGAGATAGGAAAAGAGAAAGATATAGAGGATGGACGATAGATATATCGGGAGAGGAGGGAGGAGAGAAACAAACTGGAGGACGAAGGGAGAAGGCGGGACATACAGAGAGATCACAGAAATAACTAAAGATGGTGTGGGCAGATTGTCTCTTTGAGGGATAGAGAAGGACTTTCTAAGCAGGAAAGCAATGGTGAAAAAGCACAAAGAAAAATATCAATTGGTTTTATTCCACAAAAATTAAATATTTTGTACATACAAACCCATCATAACAAAATTCAATGTCAAGCAACAAATTGCTTTTAAAATAGTACCACAAATAAGAAGCTGGGTTACTATCCTTGATGTACAAACATATATTCAAATGGAAAACTAGGCAAATCAAGGAAGAAATATAATTGATACAAGTATTATAAGAATATTCTTTTGACAGCTTTTGAACTAAACAGAAAAAATTATGGTCTAGGCAAGAACGTCCCAGAACCATAATATCAAACACAAAATAAGAAAGAATTAGGAATTAGTAGCTTTTTTTTTGAATTAGGTTTATGAAAAGTTTGCAAACACAATAAAAAGACCCATTACAAATGTTTTTAGGGTGAAATTATATTTAATATTTATTTTTAGTTAAAGAATTCTCAGATTATAAAGTAAAAATCTGAAATGAAAAGAAAAATTTGGTTAAGCTCTAAATTTTAAACTATAAAACATAATATATATATTATGCGTTTTAAAATTATTACATAATTCTCCTGTCAGATATACCTGATGTAGGAAAATCCCACATCATCCTTTAGGTTAATTGGCTTGAGGCTCAGCCAGAAACATAGGGGCAGGAGGGGACCCTAGGTGAGAGCATAGACCCCTGGTTGTCAGTCTCTGTTCACTTCCTGTAGCTGAGTTACCTTGGGCTGGTATTTTAATATCTGCAAACCTCATGTTTTTTTGTCTTAAAAACAGGCAAATATGGTTATTGGGAGAGTCAAATTATATAATCCATGTAGACTGCCTATCATAATTCTTGATACTTAGTAAGGACTCTGTGTCATTATTGTTCTAAACATATTGAACACGATTCGTCAGAAAATATAACATGGTCCCATTTTCTGAATAGTTATTGAAAACAGGCAATGTGAAACTATCCGAGAGACTTTGGGACATAGTTCTCACTACAATGAAGTCTTCTTACCTTGACTGAGTCATGTTATCTCTGTAATCGATCTTTAGTTTCCTTTCCTTTAAAATGAAGATACCACCTGCCTTGCCTCCCTCCTAGACTTCGTGAAAGTGCTTTGTAAACAGTAAAACACAGTGTCGATGGAATTTGCCACTACTAATACGTCACAACTATTGCTAGGGTCCCCTTTTGTTGTGGTTGTTTTTGTATTACTGGCACAGTTTCCTATCCTGTGAAGGGAACTCACACAGTAATCCCAGCAATCATTCCTTCAGCATCTTCATAATGCGTGGTCTAGGACAAGGGGTAGCAGGGTTCAGGAGCAGATGTAAGACAGAAACTCTGATCTTGACTAGAAAGACTGATCTACTAGCAGCATCAACAACTGATTAGAGAGGGAAGAGATTGGACTTGGGGAGACCAGTCTGGAAGATTTTGCGACAGCGCAGGTAGGAAATAATGGGGCCTGCTGTAGGGTGGTGACAAAGGAAAAGGAGATGAGGGAAGTGGGTGGGACCATCGTGTCATACTGTGAGCGTGGGGTTTGGCTGGGGAGTGTTTTGTTCACATCACCATGGCCGGCATCAACCATGGCTGCCAGACCTCAGCGTATCCCCATATAGTGATTTTCCCTCACCCCCAAATCCTGGGGCAGAAATGATGATTGATAGTGATGACGATCATAATGATACTAGCTAATATGTATGAAGTGCCTACTATGTGCCAGGCACAAATATTACTTATATTAGCTCCTCAGAGCAATCTGATAAAGTAGGTGCTATAATTACCTCTATTTTATAAAAGAAACAGAGAAATGTTAATAACTTATCCAAGAATACACAGCTGGTAAGTAGTAGATTTGTGATTCAAAGTCCGGGTAATCTGGCTCCAGAGACCACACTCTTAACCAGTGTTCCACAGTGATAATCATGATGATGGTATTAAGAACAAATATTATGGGCTTCTTTGTGATATCCTGTACTGAAGGTTGTACATGAACTCTCCACTTGAGAGATCAAGTGAAGGCAGCTTGATCACATGCGCTCTTTCAGCAAGGCCTCTACTCTTACATGAAAGCATTAAACCAGGTCAATGCTCCTGACTGCAGCTACAGTTCCTCTGAGTGTTTGGTCCACATCCAGGGCATGGGGCATTCAGGGGTGGAAATGGGTCTTGCAGAAAGGTGCATGCTTATTCACTGAGGCTCTGCTTGCTGCCAGACCCTTCAGGTCTCATTTATTTACTTTCCTCAAGGAAGCCTACCAATGCCCAGTATTAGGACATCCTGAAATCAAAGGACTTACCTTTATGACTCTGCAGAGAGGCTTCCAGGCCTCCAGTATACCAACGTGGGGCACTGGAGCACAATATGCAACTTATTTATCACTATTAGTAGTCATATCCTTTTACAGGTATTGTTTCTTTAAATATTCCCATTTTTTAATTGAGTTTTGGCTACCCCACTCACTCCCTTGGGCAGATCAATGAATTTCTCTGAGCCTTACTTTCCTCATGTATAACATGAGGATAATATTGTTGTGGGGCTTAAATGGGACAGCCCATGTAGCATAGTACTTACCAGAGTGCTTGACCCATACAGTAAGTACTTCATAGATGTTAGCTGTTTTATCACCTTCATTTTCAACAACCTTCATGTAGAAAGTATTTATAGCACTCTGGCATAACTGGGAAAAAAAAGAGGAAATATATAAATTTTCCCATGGAGCTGTCTCATACAGAGAAAATAAAGAAAAAGGTGTGGTATTTGTTCCCACCAGATTTCATACACTTTAGGGTTAAGAATAATTTAGGCTGGTAGGAAATTAACTACCCTTCTGAAACATAACCTAAATTGCTAGAGAGAAACGCTGCATATTTCCATCCAAAGGGCTTGAGGGAGCTATCATTATTGAGATGTTAAATCATTTAAACTTTGCCTATCCTCATCATTAACACTTTTGTTTTACTTCACAGGAAAAAAGGAGGTTGAAAGTTAGTTGGCACTTTTGGGAGATTAGGGACTTGGAGAAGGGCGAAAGGGTGGAGAGAGGGTTACAGGAGACTGGATAGACCTTCAACCAACAGTATTAGAAGGGCCATGCAAAGCAAAATTCCAGGGCAAAGGAACAAAACCAGAAGATAAATTTAAAATATGATAATTTAGTGTTGCGTGACCATCAAGGTGTAAATGACTGATGATGACAGGAAGTTGGAGTTAGGGATTAGAATCTTTGAACTTGGCTCAGAATGTGTGTGAAAGGTTCTCTCTTGTGGAGCATGACAGAGGGACAGAGAAAGAGAGCCTTAGGCCCTGGGACTGCTTTGCCATGTGGTGCCAAGTGGCTGCCGAGGGCCCCGCCATGCCCCGAGTGCCAGGACTGAGGAGAGGTCCAGGGCAGGGCGGAGGCAGATCCTGCCTAGTCCTGTTACATCCTCATGTCTGCCCTGAGACCATGCAGCCAGAGTCATGCACAAATACAGTTGTCATCTCAACTTTTTCATGGCCTCTGCATTAACCTTCCAGTTTGCACCCACTTTGCAGTCAGTTCCTGGACACCTTCCAGTCTTCTCAGGTGTTGGCTACATTATTCCAAAATAGACTTACGAATTTGCCTTGCCCTTGGATCTATAACTTCTTTTGGCTACAGACTGGCACCTCCTCAGGCGACACATGCCTGTGTCCACCCTGGTGTGCAGGGGACTTAAAACTTGGTGTAAATAGCTGGCCGATATGCCTATAATATTTGTTCTGGGCCTACAAGAGGACCAGAACAAGTGAAAATTATTAATATGTTTTGGCCAAGAAGTGCCTGGAGACTGGCACGAAGGGCATCCAGAAGCTTCTATCATCACACTGCCTTTCTTTCCTCACCTGCTCCAAATGAATCACCCCATCTCTCACCTAGGTACAATTGCTCCAGTTCTTTTTACATCTATATGGTTGATCATCTGCATATTTGAATTGCATTAATGATAAAAAATTCAAATGAACAAATCCAAAAAAGTAAAGACTTTCTAAACCAGGCTAAGAAGTATTTTGAAAAATGAATACAAATGATTTTGCTACTTTTTTTGCTAATACGTAATACGCTCAGCCTGGAATAATTTTTAGCTTCCTGGGGAACACAGACTTTGATTAAAGAAAAATATATGCTTTTATGAATCCAAAAGGAACACAAGTTAAAACTGGTAAATGCAGATATTCTTATGAAAGAGGAACAAAGAAAACAGAAATCAAACGAAAAAATAGCCCTAGATATGAACATATGAAGAAATAAAAAAGAGGCTTCGCTGTGCCCAACTTGTCTTGAAAAGTTTTGAAGTTAAGAGCAAACAAAAAATCCTTAGCTCATTTGTGTGACTTGATTACCTTTTCAAATGTAAAACAAAGAAAATCCTTGAGAGTAGAAAAGACACTGGGGAATGGAAAGTGTTTTCATGCAGCATTTTCTATTTTAAAGAGAAAATCTTAGACTTGAAAAGAAGTCTAAACATGGATCAGTATGTTTGTGTTGACCTTGTGGTAAAGATTACTGCCATCTACAATATCCGATTAGTTGCCTACATAGTATTCTCTGTGGTCATCAATGTCGAGACAGCTGCATGTATGCAGGAATAACTTTTTGAAGGAAGAAAAGACAAAAAGCTGCCTACACCCTGAAAAATATCCTTGGTCTTGTCCTCTTGAAACAGGACCTACAGATTATTCCGCAGTGGCAAAGGTGTCCCTTGATTTCACTCAAATATAAGAAATATAAAAAAATTGAGCTAAAAGATTAGATGGCCTAATAAGACGATTTATAAACACAAACCAATGGGGATATATACAAAGGAAAATGGACTATGACAACCCTAGAAGATTGTTTAATATAATGTCAAAAGCTACCAATATAAAAGACCCAATTTACTCCTGTCTCCAGATGCTGGAAAAGCTTCTGACAATTAATTGGAAGCTTTTATTTTTGACATTGAAAAGCATGGGCTTGCCACAAGAATTCATTTCATGGACAGTAATATTATCTGATCATCCAAAGGCCAAAATTAAGGCTAATGTGTATAATTTGAGATCATTTCTTTCTTTTTTTTTTTGACAAGGAAGCAGCCACAGGCTGTCCATGTTTTTCGCTATTATTTGGTTCATCAATAGAAGCTCTGGCAGGCAAGATGAAGGAATAAAAATGGGGTACTTAAGGCCCACAATTTTATTGTGAGTAGATAATGTGGCCCAATTCTGGGTTGCATGTAAACTTGTGAAATCCACTTCTGGGGAGTCAAGTGGAAGGTGAATCTCCTCTCCTCGTGGAGGGGTTATTTGGTTTAGTTCGAGGGGCATTTTCCTCTTAGGATCAAATTCTTTATTGCTAAATAAAAGTGTGTCTCAGGTGGCACCTTCTTTGTCCTTAGAAGCAGTATCATATCCCAATTTCAGCCTATTTCTTCTGTTCTTGCCCAGTTTTTTTTTTCCCCTGGAGCAATCTCTGGAACAGAAGAGCAGTACTTCCAGTAATTGCCATGCACTGTTACTTTCTCAAATTTTCTTTTTCTTTCCTAGCCAAAAATATAAATAACTCAGATTGTCTGAAGGGTCAATAGGTAAATAAAAACATAACTTCTTATATATAAATATATAACTTCAACAAATCATAAAGAAATGGGATAGAGAATTGCTTTAAAGCTAGTTTTACCTAACAATGAAAATAATGGAAGGTGCAGTGTTGGGACAGATTTTATCTTCTCTTTCTCTTTTTAAAGAGCTTTATTGAACTATAATTTGCATATGATGCAATTCATCCATTCAAAGACCACATTTTTTGGTATATTCTTAGAGTTTTGAAACCATCACTACCATCAACTGTAGAATATTTTCTTTTTTTTTATAGAGCTTTAAAGGTGCACTGTTTTATTTTAGGCACAAACACCAATGAAAACTGAAGATTTTTATAAGGATTGTTATTGTTTTGTTAAGACTCAGATTTTATTTTATTTTATTTCTTTTAAATTTCAGGATATTACACGGGGGTACAAATGTTTAGGTCACATATATTACCTTTGCCCCACCTGAGTCAGAGCTTCAAGCATGTCCATCCCCCAGATGGTGCGCACTGCACCCATTAGGTGTGTATATACCCATTCCCTCCTACCTCCTCCCATCTGCCTGACACCCTGCTTTGTTGAAGATCAGTTGGCAATATGAGGATGGATTCATATCTGTTTTTCATGTTCTGATCCATAGATCTATGTCTCTGTTTTTGTGCCAGTACCATGCTGTTTTTGTTACAATAGCCTTGTAATATAGCTTGAAGTCTGGTAAAGTGATGTCTCCTGATTTATTCTTATTATGTAGGATTCTGTTAGCTATTCAGGATCTTTTCTGGCTCCACGCAAAGCATAGAACTATTTTTTCAAGATCTGCCAATAATAACATTGGTATTTTAATGGGGATTGCATTGAATCTTTAAATCACTTGGATAATATAGACATTTTATTATAACAATGCTGATTCTGCCAATCCATGAGCATGATATGTTTTTCCATGTGTTTACATCCTCTGAAATTTCTTTTCTTTGTGTTTCATCATTCTCCCTACATAGGTCTCTCACCTCCTTAGTTAAATATATTCCTAAGTATTTTATTTTCTTTTATGCTGTTGTGAAAGGTATTGCATCTTTGATTTGATTCTCAGCTTGACTGTTACTGGTGTATATCAAAGCTACTGATTTGTGTGCATTGATTTTGTATCCTGAGACTTTTCTGAATTCATTTATCAATTCCAGGAATCTCCTGGAAGAATCTTTGGGGTTTTCTAGATATAATATCATGTTTGTACTGTGAATGGGTTCTTTTTTTTTTTTTTAACTACATCTTCTAATTGTTATGACCAACATGTAGGTCTTTAATTTTTGAATGTTGATTTTAGTCTTGCGTACTTGCTTAGTTATTTAATTTTTAAAATAATTAATAGGGAGTTTTATTGGTTTTTGTAAGTGGATAATCGTATCATCCATCAGCTATGACAGCTTTCTTTCTTCTAAACTTTATTACATATATATATATATATATGTATATATATAGTTTAACTGAACTGGATAGAAACTTCAGCATAGATTTTAATAGTGTCTGTAATAGCAGGAAACATATTTTATGCCTGATTTTAAAGAGAATGCCTCAAAGTCTTATCCTTATATGTGATTTTTGCTATAGATTTCTGATAGATATTCTCTATCCTTTACCAGGTTAAGAAAATTTACACACATGCATATATGGATACAGTCAAGATATAGATCAAAATAAGTATAATTGTATTCTAAGAGGTGGGATTATGGTGATTTTTAGTTTTTTTCTTTATTTGTAATTTAACAAGATTTTTGAAGAATATTTATTACTTTTATAAAACAAAACAAAATGCTCTTTTGGAAAAAAATAAGCAGGTATATGCATTATTTATCCCAAGCTATGAGAAAAGGCCCAATTCTCAATGATATATAGTCCATTTTTAAATATTTGTTTTATGATAAGGTTTCCCAAAGCTTGTTCCTCAGAATGTTATATTTCACTCCATGTAAAAATTTTTTGTGGTCCAAAAATCATGGGTAAAACAAAGGAAAACATAATTTCTTTAATGCAAAAATTCTTGAAATCTTTAACATACAAAAGTGAAGATTGAAGCTCTAACAGAATACAGAATCTGGCATATTTTTCGGTAATATCTTTTAACCAGTGTGTCGTTCTTTCTCTACAGTTCAGTGGACTTTTCATGTTGTTGCTGTTTGTAAAGCAGCAACATATAAAAGTCGGTGTTATATGTGCCTACTTGAACATAGTTTGCTTCAGAAATGCCATATAATAAAGACTTGTATCAATCTCTCTCTGTAGGAAGCCTTATACTTGTTTTAGAAAGCAAACCAAGTAAGCCAAGAAATTAGTCAATTTTGTTCTGTTCTCTAGAGCATTGGATTAGGTAGAGAGGATAAAAAACTAGTGTTTGCAGTGTTAAAAAATGAGTGGCTCTCAAGGAGTTTCCAGTCTAATAAGACTTGTACCAAGTGTCTTCCTCTGATTCAAGGTTGTAATAAGACCACTAAGAGCAATGTTTCTTTTTATCAAATAAGGAAACAGAGACACAGATGGATTGGTGATGAATCCAAGTTCATGCAAATTGGAATGTCAGTTGGGAACAGAACAGATTCATTTGACTACACTTGCAGCACCGTATTTAATTGACCTAACTTCCTCTCTTACAAAGTAGTTATAAATAAGAGATTAACTGTTGGAAAGGGAAAAGTGAGTGAGTGGGAGCTAAGCATTTTGGAATATCAAAATAATTTAATTGGATCCCAAATGAATTAAGATGTGTGGGAGTCCAAATTATACCCCAAATACCAAGCCTGCATAAAGCTAATTTAGAAATAATTTAAATGAACTAAATAGAATGACTGTCTTGTGCTAATAGAAAGAATGCAAAAAATCACAATGAATATGCTAAAAATAATTTTACTCATATCAAGCTATAATTATTAAACTTACATTTGAACAAGGTAGGGAAATTTGGAATCTACTTCAAGCATGAAAAAAAAGACATATCCATACCTAATTTGAAATATAGTATAAGTATTATTGAACAGCGAGTAAATCTGTTGGTTTGTTAATTTTAATGACCAATATATTTCTGAAGGTGACACTAGTTTTGCTAACCAGTGGGTGTGTACAACTAAAACAGCCCCTAGAGAAGTATATAAAATTGCAGGTAGACACTTTCTGTTTGTTAAACCTGAATGCAGAGGGAGAAGGTCCAGTTCTCTTTTTGCTTTCTCCCTCCCTTTCTCTGCTTCTCTCCCAAATTTTAAGGGGCTCCCTCCTAATCTCTAGGAGTTCAGCCAGCAATTCTTTTGCTCTCATTATCCAAAGTCGCCAACTTCCATGCTCTTCTTTCTCTTTAAAGTATCTGTAATCCAATATTAATTTTTGCTCCTTCCTTGGGAGGCAGCTAGTAATTAGCAGTATAATCTTGAGCAACTTGCTATGCACCTGTAGATTCTCTGTAGTAATAACTAACTTTTGGGATTGTAGTAAATGAAGGCAGTATATGATTTTGATTTTTGTCTGGGAGGGAAAGAGGAAGAATTGGGACA
>RJWJ010043431.1:0-12617 GCA_004363605.1 Indri indri | reverse complement strand
GAGAAAGTAGGGATCAGGAGATTGGGGACCCAAAGGTTTGGGTCTGGGGCACTAAGGAAGGGAATGATACTGAGTGGGGTGCTGAGGATTTAGGATATTGGGGAACTTAGGGGCTGAGAGTTAAGAGCTGGGGTGCCGGGGGTACTAGGGTGGCAGGGCCTGAGGAAAAGAGATTGAGGTATTTGGGGCCTGCAGAACTAGGGGGCCAGTGGGGCTGACAGAGAGAAAGGAAGTAGGGAAACACCCCCCCCCAGACAGAGCGGTGTCCATGGGTGGGAGGAGTGCCAAACGTCCCAGGCCAGGCCTCCCTCAGCCCCTGTGGCCGTGCTGGGGCCGTGGGGGTGGGCAGTGGGCCTGTCCCTGTCGGGCTGTCAGAGCGGGTTAGGCTCGGGGGAATTGGTTCTCTGGATCATCTCCCAGGAGCCAGCCCCTCCTGGCAGCTTTGTTTGGAGAAAGCCCAGGGATTAGCAGGGCTGCCCCCACACCACCTCCCGGCCTGGCCGCTAGCTCCTGGCGCTTTCATCCCTGAAGGCCGCTAAAGCCCAAAGTACTTTGAGATTAGGCCCCACAAAGGGGCCCCTTGTGCTCCAGCCAAGCCTTAGGGGCAGGGAGGGGAGGGGATCCCAAGAGCTCAGTGCAGGCTGAGCCCCTGAGATAAATCCTTCTCTCTGTCCCTGGTGCATCCCGAAGGGTCCCCCAGGCCAAAGGCTGAAGACCCCTCTTACCTGCTTGCCCCTAGCTCAGAGACTGTGTCCCTAAGGGAGCCTGGTGAGGGGCATCCCAGGCCTAGCTTACCTCCCTCAGCTTGTCAGCATCCACCTGTGGTCATCTCAGGGTGGAGGTGGATGAGGGAGCGAGGCAGGGAGGGCTGGGGCACCAGGGTAGAGGCTGGAGCACCAGGGTAGAGGCTGGAGCAGGTCCAGATCACAGACTAAGAGAGAGCATCCGTCTGCCCGACTCTCTGAGCAGATGCAGAGACCATCTAGGACTTGGGATAGGAAGGGGCTTGTCCTGGGACACACACCATGTTGCTGGCAGAGTTGAGGCAGTAATGTAGGGAGCTCCCCTTTTTCACCAGGCATCTAAACTCAGGCTAGGCTGGGCGAGGTGGCTTGCGCCTGTAATCCTAGCACTCTGGGAGGCCAAGGCAGGAGGATCACTTGAGGTCAGGAGTTCGAGACCAGCCTGAACAAGAGCCAGACCCTGTCTCTACTAAAAAATAGAAAAAAAAAATTAGCCAGGCAAGTAAAAATAGAAAAAATTAGTTGGGCGTGGTGGCACACACCTGTAGTTCCAGCTACTCGGGAAGCTGAGGCAGGAGGATCTCTTGAGCACAGGAGTTTGAGGTTGCTGTGAGCTAGGCTGATACTACAACACTCTAGCCCAGGCAAAAGAATGAGACTCTGTCTCAAAAAATAAATAAATAAACTCAGGCTGGAGGTCAGCAGGTGTTCTTCATGGGGAGGGGCCACCTTCGTGCCTCCTGCATAGAAGAGAGTGGTGTTTTACACATTTGGATTTCATGGGCCAGTAAAAAAATGCTTCAAATGTGGGTTCCAGAACAAAATTTCTAGCTATTAATTTTGCCATATAAGGGCACAGAGGGAAAACTACCAACTGCTGTCAGCGTCATTTCATTTTTAAAAGGGGATAATTTAGCATCAAAAAAGTAGAAAAGACATAATCCCAGAATAGAGAGGATAGAGCTTCAAATGGAATAGATGTAGCTTTATGAAAATTTTCCTGTGGAGACCTTATTTTTCTTATTTATTGGTGTTTTGGGTGAAAATGTCTTGGGACTCCTAGGCCAGGTAACCTGGGAGGAGGGGCCTGCCCCAAGGTCCCCTGGATTATAGCTCCACCTATCCTCCATGCCAGGGGTGGGTCGTGGGGCAGTTGTTTCAGGTCTAGCGCTGGAAAGGCTGGGAGAAGGGCCCCTGAGACTGGGCTGCTGGTTTGGGGGCTCTGCTGAGAGGCCACTCTTGGCCTTGGCCCTCTCATCACCAAGGAGACTTGCAAAGAGGAGGGGGAGGGAGCAACCCCGACTGCGGGTCGATAGAGGAAAATTTCTTCCTGTCCTCTTGCTCATAAAATGTTTGCAGCCAACATATTGCACAACATTCCCAGAGAGGCCACAAAAGGCAGTGCTGGGCTGGCAGGGTCAAATGGAACTCATGGAGCCCAGCCCCTCTGCTCAGCCCCCTGCCCGGGTCAACCTCTGGGGCTGGGCCTAAGGAGGGGCCCCGGATAATTGGCAGGGTGGTGGTGGGTATATGGATTAGCCTAAGGAACATCAAAGGTGCTCAATAAATCCCTTGTGAGAAAGTATCCACAGGGAGGGGGTTGCTAATGAGAGGTAAGAACTGACAGTATTAGCTGATGTGCATGGGGCATTTACCCCATACCAGGCACTGTGCTAAATGGTAACTCCTTTAATCCTTATAACAACCCTAGGGAGTATGATTATTTCCCCCATTTTACAGATAAGAAAACTGAGGCACAGAGGTTAACTGACTTGCCCAAAGTCACACCTGGATTTGAACGCAGGCAGTCTGGTTCTAAGGTCCATGCACTCAATTACCACACATGTTATACTGCTATATGGTGGTCCTAAGCAAAGATTACTTCTGAATTCCTGCTGTCACCTGGCCATGATCTCCCCACTTCAGCATAGCTCCATGGTTTACCCGGGGTTTACAGACACCAAGAGGTGCTTGTTATCTTGTAAACACTGGATAAAATGGAAGTGTCCTCTTGCCTAGTTGTGGCAGTTTTAAAAAATATGTCCAAAAATTCTTCGATACTTCTGCCTTTGAGAGGTGGAGCTTAATTCTCTTCTCCTTGAATATGGGATAGACTTAGCGACTTGCTTATAATGAATGGAATGTGGGAAAGTGATGAGATGTCAATTTTGGGATTAACTTATAAAAGACTACAGCTTCTGTTCCCCACCACTCCTCTCTTTCTTTCTCTCTCTCTCTCTCTGATCCCAGATACCATATAAAGACGTCCGGGCTACCCTGTTGGAGAGGCCAAGTGGAAGAGAACTGAGGCACCCCAGCTGACAGCCAGCACCACAGCCAGCCACGTGAGTGAGCCTTCCTGGAAGAGGAACCTCCAGCACCAATCAGGACTTGAGATGATATGGCCCTGGCCAACAGCTTGACTGTGACCTCATGAGAGACCCTGAGGTCTCTCCTAGCTAAGCTGCTGCTGGATTCTTGACCCTCAGAAACTGTGATATAATAAATGTTTGTTGGCTGGGTGTGGTGGCACTTTGGGAGGCCAAGGCGGGAGGATTGCTTGAAGTCAGGAGTCTAAGACCAGCCTGGGCAACAAAGTGAGACCCTGTCTCTACTACATGAATGAATCAATCAATAAATGAATATTTATTGTCAGCCACTAAGTTTGGGGGTAATTTGTTATGCAGCAATGGATAACTAATACACCTGCCAGTCTTGTTGCCTGAAATCTCACCATTAGAGCTTCACCCTATGGGTGGGTTAAGTCATAGTCTCCCCATGACTCTCCCCAACCCTGAGATAAAAAACTATTGGGCTAATGCTGATTTGCTGTATCAGATAATGGCTAGACAACATCTCCAATATGGTTAGGTGATGCCATTCTGAGAATGGCATGTGGCACTTAACCATTCTCAACCCACCCAGGGCCAGGCCAGGGGTGGCCACCAACAAGCAGCTTTGATGGAGTTATATACCTTCACAGCTTTCCTACACGGTTGCTTCTCTCCCAGAAAAACCACCCCTTGCTTTAGTTGACAGCAAGGGGGGAGGGCTGTCACAGGGATGAGGGACTGAGGAGAGCCAGGCTCTGGCCAGAGTAGGGCTCAGGCTCCACAGACCCCACCTTTTGGGCTCTCTCCATTCTCTGCCTTGTAGTGGCCACTGTTGCACTTGTGGGACCCCTCAGCATCTTCTAGCTTCCTTTCAGAGTCCCCACCCTTGGCTGGCCACTGACCCAGTGCCAGAAGTTAGCACAATGTGACTGTGCACATCTCAGCGTCACCATGTTTGCGTGTGAGTGTGTGAAGACATGGAGTAGGAGATATCTGTGTGCAGTGTATGCTGGTGGCCTTCATGAAGCATGCATTTGTGTGCAAGTGCATTTGATTTGTGGGTATCTGGGTGAGAAGGAGTATGTGTACAGCTATGTTTCTGTGTGTACCTGGGAGAGATATACATGTGTGAGAATATGTGTATCTGCATGACCTTGTCAGGGTAGGGGCCCATACACTTTGTGTCTGTTTGCTGCATTTGGGATGTGTGTCTGTGTGTCTGGATTTCCATGTGCAGGCATCAGCCCTAGGAGTGCCTGAGCTGTGGTCCTCAAAGGGTTAAGGGAAACACGCACCGCCATAACTCTTAATCATAGCTTTGCAAGCTTAGCCAGTGCCCCTGTTGAAAAATGTTTCAAAAAGCAAAATAAATGATCTTTTAGTTACAGAAGTATTGATTTTGCCCACATCTAGTAATAAAGAGCAAGTCACCTGTAGCTAAAACTCTTGTAAAATATATTTTATACTCTAATAGTCTGCAGATAGAGTCACCCGCTGAGCACAGATGACAAATCTCCCCAGCGCGGCCTGCGCCCCCCATATTTCACGTCAGGGACATGGTGGTGGCGCAGGCAGCAACAGAGCTGGTCCTCCCTGCGGGTGAAGGCTTGGCCTGGTTGGCCGGAAGAAAAGAAAAAAGCCAGGTGCCTGGCACACGGTCTGTCCCCCTGTCCCCACCGTGGACCCTCACCATCAACCTGGGTTGTGGTGGAGGCTTAAGACCAACTGCCCTGCAGGTAGGGCGCCCCTCCTGTGTCCAGATCCCTCAGAAGGAGCTCTCTGAGGCTCTCAGAGCGGGGGCATGTCCCCCCCAACACCCTGCTTCAGAGGCTGACAGTTTAGGGATGCAGAAGCTGGATTTAAGAGAAGGGTGAACGAAGGGGTGGGGGCTCCTTCCTGCTTTGAAGGCCAGTTACCCTAGGTGAACACAGACATGTTCATACGTGTGTCGTACTCTGGCCTCTCCCTGGCCGCCTCCTTGTACACACAAAGAGACACACTTGACACCCCCCACCACATGTGCATGCACACACGCATGTGTGACACTTGGCTTTAAACATGCACTCACACACACTCAGGAGCTCACCCAGCACACTTCCAGTCCCTTCACACAGACCTGCCATGCAGCTAAGGCACCAGGCTGCATCCACTCTACCCAGAGGATTCCTTCCAAAAATGGCTTCTGCCTGAAATGACCAAACAGCCACTCTGCCTTTGGGGATCAGGATCTGAACCACCCTCACATTAGATATACAGGTCTCGCCAAACACACACCCACTTACACATCTACCTCCGCCCACTCCTCACTGCAGGTGGAAGGGGAGCTGCTTAGTGGGTGCTCCCTGTTTCTTGGCTTCCTTTACTTCCTAGCGGGTGCTGGCAGAGAGAGAGCCCAGGCCGGCCCCTTCCTGCAGGCAGCCTGCCCAGATTACACTTAGCCTCTGCTCCACAGCCCCCAGATGGCACTGGGCAAATGGGGTTGGAGGCCACCCCACCCCTAATAGTAAGGTTACCTGGGGGCAAAGTGGTCAGAAGAAACTCGGTGTGCTCAAAGGCACCACAGGAACCCACTCCCCATCCAAAGCTGGGAATAAATAGGATTTTCCAATTCCGTTGGGTGGAGGGCAAAGGAGACAGGGAGGTGAGCGGGAAGAAGTGGGGAGACCCCCTGGGTGTAAGGAAGTTCTGGAGGTGAGGGGCAAGTCAGGTAGTACTGGGGAAAGGCTAGGAGGCAGTCGGAAGCAGGGGATTCGGGGAAGAGTGGGGTGGAGGAAGGGGTGGAGCAGGTAGCAGCCGAGCTAGGGAGGACCGCTCAGGCAGCTAACAGGGTGTGTGTGGGGGGGGTACTTTCGGGTGGCGGGAGAGGGCCGGGAGCGAAGGGGTATCTTTAAGCGTTGAGGGGCAGTAGCCCGTTGGATGGAAGGGACAGAGCAGGTAGCTGCCCAGCGCTGGGACTGGGGCTGGGGTGGGGAGGGCTCTTTAAGCGGCGGCCGCGCTAATAACCTGTCCAGGAGATGGCTCGTGGCAAATTGCTTTGTTAGTCTTGTCAGCGCGGCCGGGGCCGCCGTCAGCGCGCGCCATGGATCAAGATGATGAATCGCCGCGGACGGCGCAGATGCGGGCGGCCCGCGGCCGGGCCCCGGGGTAGGGGCGGGAGGCGGAGGGGGCCGCGGGGGGCCCTGCCGCTGCCATTAACTCCCGAATTAGCTCTAAGCCGCCCACCACCCAGCCACTGCCCGGGGGAGCGCCAGCCGTGGGGGTGGGAGCGGGCCAGGATGGGGAGTGAGACCCGCGCCCCCCCACCCGGAACCTGGACCCAGGCTCTTCTGGACGCAGAGGAGACTGAGCCTTCCGCGGGGCGGGTGGGGGGGCGGGGGCGCGGTCTCAGCAGCTTGATGTTCTTGCTCTTCCAGAATTTGCCCTGCCTGCGGGGTGGGGCGGGGTGGGGGGTGCGGTGGTGCGCGCCTGGAGGACGGCCTCGTCCGGGCATTCTCCACCCCCCACTCAGCCCCACGCTGTGAGCAGCTGGGGAGGCTCTGAACTCTCCCTTAAGAGTGTATCGGTGTGTGTTGGCGGGCGGGCAAGGTAGGGGGCTTGGGTTGGGCATTGCCTCTGTAAACCGAGCTCAGAGACCAGAGATGGCAGGACTAGGGCCTGGCCAGATCTTTCAGCGCAGACAGCTGGGACCCAGTGTCCTTTGAGTTTCCAGACCAGCTGGAAACTTGTGAGCACCTGGTTTTCCCAAATTCCTAAGTTAATCTATCTACCCCTTGCCCACCCCCCCCCTTGGTCCAATTTGGAAATATCTCCTCTAACACACACACCTACACAAACACACACACACGCACACCCTAGGAATTTATAAATGCACAATCCACATAAGCACAGTCTATACTCATGTACGTATTTAAACATATACACAGATTTACAAATATAGGAGTATGTATGCATATATATTTATATACACATAACACAGGATAATGAACTTGATCAAACATATACACACATCCAGAAATGAACCACGGCCTATGCTCTGAGCCCCAGCAGCTCAGGGAAGTCTATGGGGTGGGGGCAGTTCCTCTAGGGATGCTTTTTACTTAAGCCCTTTGAAGGTGTCAGCCACAGCCTTGGGCAGGCAGATGGGGGGAAGACCCCCAGCAGCAGTCTTGGGAGGAAGGCCCTGAACCATTTCCACTTCTTAACTCCTGTCTAGATGGTGGCATTTTGCAAATGGTTTTGTTAAATCAGTAAAATCCACCCACATTGTGGCATGACCAGCTTCCCACCACACCAGGCCTCCCTAAGAATGTGTTCCCCCCTTCCCTACCCTACCCTGTTTACTCCTGGACTTCCCATCCCTGCAAGTGAGCTTGCCAAGGATTTTGTGTCTTTCCCCACACTGAATCCACTACCAACAGGGAGCCCAGCCCTTGGGCTGCAAGGTCCGCGGAAGTGCGTGGGAGTGGGAATGTGACTGAGTGACAGCAGCTCTCTCTGCTCATGGTGTCCCTCAGTATGGAGGCCTTTGAATCCCTGTGAAGGTGGGTCCAGCCTGGCAGTCTGGGTTTCTCCAGGTCTGGAGAACCTTAGTTTGTGGAGGCCCAGTGTGTATCATGAGGCCATCCAGCCGCCACCTCCAGACCTCCACTGGGTCAGCTGGCACAGGCGGGGGCCTTGGCAGCTTGGGATAGGTGGCAAGTGAGCTGGACTCAGAGTCTAGCAGACAAGTTCCTTCCAAGAGCCCATGCCTGGTTGGGCATTGTGTCCCACCACCTGGAGCCCTCAGTAGTCCTCAGCCAACTAGCAAAACTTGTGCCATCCTCAAGCACCCTCCCCCTGCCCAGTCTGGGCAGGTCTGGTCCACTTAGGCCCAGGCTGGGTTGAAATCATCATCCCTCCAGCCTGCCCAGCAGGCCCTGTGCTATGGGGGGAACTAGGGAGGAATGGGTTGGAGCTGGGTCCCTGAGCAAAGATGATGCTCTTTTCTTTCCAGTTGGGGCTAGGATTCCTCCAGGGCAGCGGAGGGGCAAGGCCTGCCTCAGCAAACCTTCCTGGCCTCAGTAAGTAGGGATGGCTAGGAGTGGGGAGGGACTCCACATTGTGCTACCATGAGAGGGATTTTGTACCCCCTCATTTGTGTGTCTCTATACATGACTCCTCCACATGTGCACCTGTGTCCGTGTCTGTGTGTGTGACTGATGCGTGTGCAGGGGTTGCAGTTTTCTCCAGGATGATCGGTGTGGTGTGCATGTTTGTGTGTGGAGGGCAGCCGGGTGGGGGCGCAGTGTGCTTCCAACCGTCTCCCCAGTTTGTGTGGAGCTCTAGTGGCAGTCCCGATTATCTAAGCCAAAGAGGCCGCCTGCATTCCCCTTCCCTCCCCTCCTCTCTACTCCCCTCCCGCACAGGGCCGGAATCCCTGAAGAGAAATTAAAAGGTTATTTAAAGCCCCCGCCTCCGCCTTTCTTGTCCCTTTAAATCGAGCCTAAACGGTTTTGCTTTGGCAGAAGAAATCTTTTCTGGAGCTTTGGGGTGGGGGTGGGGGATCCTGGTGGGAGAGAAGGGTCTGAGCGGTCTAATCCTCTTACCGCCCCCTCCCCTCCCCTTCCCTCTCCTCCCCTCCCCACCCCACCCCACCTCTCCCTTCTCCTCCTCTCCCTTTAGAGAGGCCCATTGCTCCTCCTGCCCCCCACTGAGACACCCAGCCCCTAACCCTGGCTGAAGATGGACCCCAACCTTCAAATCTGCCTGTGGCCCCTTCTGCCCCACTCAGGCCAAAATTCCTAACCCCCTCAACCCAGGTTGGGACTCTAAAATCTACTGGCAGCGTTGGCCGGCCAGCACTGTCTCCTCCTCATGCCGTAGCCCCTAAGCAAACAGCCCAGCTTCCAGGAGCTAGACCTGAGAGCTTCACTATGGACCACAGAGGGTGCCGGAACCAGGGTCCAGCTGTCCTGGTCCCAAGTGAAAGTCTTAGTGCCCACCTTGCACCCAGCCACCTGGATTCACAACTACATTTGAGCTGAAAATTGTACAAGGATTCATTACACACACAAACACACACACAAAGGACTCACAGCCATTTGAAACCCCACAGTTACACAAGGACTCGTGGTCACAGGAACACTAGTCACAAGGACACACTCCACATGTGAATCACAGTAGCAGCCATCGAGGCCACAGGCAGGTTGCACAGAGTCCGGGCCACACAGGGACACTTTCCCCCACCCCCCACGCACTTGGCCAAGCACCAAGTGGCCAACCACCTCCACAAGCCACACACAGAGCCCCACAGAGCCTCTGTACAGTAACTTGCCACCCCTGTTAACCTGCGCCCCTGGCACCCACCTCAGACAAACACCTTTCTGGAGGCCAAGCATCCGCCTGGTCCTGGAGTGGACTCCAGAACGTCTTCTTCCTGTGAGCCGGTTCCCGCCTGGAGGGAGTAGGGCGCTGGCAGAAACTGGGGAGCCCCAGGCCCAGGATTTTCCCAATGTGGACCAGTGGCTGAGTGTGTTTGTTCCCCCTTCCCCGCGACAGGTGCCTGTGCTGTGTGAAGCCGTGAGTTCCACGCCGGTGGCCTCCGGGCCTCTCTGGGCGGCATCCTGCCACCAGACAGGTGAGCAGCTGCTAGGAGCGCCAACCGACGTACCTACTGAGTGTGTGGGAGGTGAGTTCTGAGTGCGGGTTGTGGGGCGATGTGGTGGCGCGGGGGCGGGAAGGTGGTGACAGTGTTGCTGGTGGTGTGAAACTGATAGGGAGAGCGCGTGTATGCACGCAGCTCGGGACCAACCTTGAAGGGACAGTGGTGGTGGGAGCCAGTCGGGGCGTCCCCTTGCCACTTGTTCGGACCCCAGGTGCTAAGCCCCTGGGGAGGGACGGGGGAGGGGGAGGCTTCTCAGGACCTCTGATAGTCCCAGGGATTGGCCTGTGGCTTCCGCGGACCCGATAGAGGCGGAGATCCCTACACCGGGAGCCAGAGACCGAGGGACCGACGGGGGAGGTGATGGACGCGCGGACCCACGGACCCATGGACTGTGGGACCCCGCCTGGGCCGAGAGCCGTGCTGCTGCCCCGGCGGGCGGGGCGGGGGCGGGAGTGGAGCGTGATTGGCAGCCACCGGGGCCACTGGGAAGCGCGCGGGCCCGCGCCGGGCGCCCGGGAAACGTTGTTTAAAACTCCAGCCCCGGCCGCGGCGAGCGTAGATGGCAGCTGCGGCGGCTGCGCTGGCCCGGGAGACCAGGTGCGAGCGGGCGGGGCTGGCGAGCCCGAGCCGGGAGGGGCGCCGGACCGTCGGGGCGGGAGGACGCGGCCGGCCGTGAGATCTGGGGCAGCCTCCCCTCTTGCCGTCCTGCAGTCGGGACCCACTGGGAAGATCGGAAAGTTTGCAGAGGGCCAAGGACTTGGAGACAGCACAGGGACAGAGGAAGCGGAGGGGAAGCAGAAAGAGGGAGAGACAGAGGGAGCGATACCAGGGGCTGAAAAGCAAGTGAGAGCTAGCAACCCAGGGAGGCAGAAAGACTGCACAACTCCAAATTCCGAGGCAGAGAGACAGAGGAAAGCGAGCCGTGGGCAGAAACGCGCCGAGGCGGAGACGGAAGCTTCGGCCCGCGGAGACGCAGGCACCCGCAGAGAACGCTTCGGATCCGTCACGGTTTTGCCTCATTTGGAAGATATTACTTCGCCCCTGAAAAAAAATAAATACAAAAAAGGTTTGGATATTAAGCGGAGACAAATCCTTCTCGGTTAGGAAGGGGGCGGCGAGGAGGAGGGAGGTGGCCAGGGTAATGCGGAGCAGATGCGGCTCGGGGCGTCGCGGAGCCCGGGGGCGAAGGCTGGGGAGGCGCCGCGGCGGGCGGCCCAGGTCCTCGCGGAGGAGCCCAGGGCCGCCCACGCCTCCTCAGCTTCCCAGTCTAAGCGAACTGCGCGGTGCCCGGGGCATTGCCCAGGACCCGGCTCTGGCCTCGCCTGCGGGGATCCCGCTCAAACTCAGATGCCACGAAGGGCGCCTTCTCTCTCGAGATTGCGATTCCGCATGAATTTTCTAGTTGGGGGTGGTTCGACGCTCGTCCAATCTCTGCCCTCGTAGACGCTGCCTTGGTCTAGGGTCCTGCAGGTGGGTGTTTGGGGTGCAGCGGCCTTAGTCCCCTGGAATTCGTTTTGCCTCCGAGACCTCAGCTGGCTTGGGTCAGGCGAGCTCTGGCCGGGAACGGCAGGCCCAGGCCGACTCCCGGGCGGCTCTCGAGGGCTTCTGGGGGAGCGGTCCAAGGGTTGGTGGGACTGCCTGGGTCTCTGCTCTCTGGGCCTCCTACACGGCTGGCCATAACCTAGTCCTGGACTGCGTGCGACAGGCTGCGGGCCCTGGTGGGCTGTGCGGGATCCCCACCATCGGCTCAACTTTCTCGAGGGTCACAAGTCCCTGCAACTTGCAGAGGGGCCGCGGCCCCCCGGGTAGTGCATGTAGGCGGCTTGAGAGGAACATCCCTTCCCCAAATTCGCACCGAACCTGCCCCCCCCCCGATTTTTCCCGGATTCCAGCCAAACTCGGTGGTGGGGGTGGTGGGCACCTCAGGCTTGTGGTTCGTCGGAGGACGGAGTCCTGGACTCGGGAGTGCAGGGAGGCTGAGATTCGCGGCCTTTTCGCCCTCTTTCCGAGTTTGGAAGTCCCCAAAGCCAAGAACCAACGGGCCCTCTAGCACAGCCTCAGCGCGGCTCTGCCTGGGGCCTGGGAAGGTCTTTTTCGTTTTAGAAAATTCCCTCTGAGGCCGGGACCGGGCCAGGTCGGTGCTGGGTTTCTGGGAGCAGCTCCGGTTTCGGGACGTTGAGAAGAGAGGAGGGCTTTACTGACTCGACGGGCCTTAGGGGAAGGCCCCTGGAGGTTGTCTGCTCTGCAGCCGCGGAAATGTGCAAGTTCGTAGTTCTGCGTCCCGATGGCGGGGCGGCGGGTGTCCTTTTCCTTCGCTGGCGCTCGGGATCCTGTGCGCTGCAAGCGGGTCGGCTCTGCCTGGCGTCGATCTAGGAAGTCCTGTGGTCTATCAGTTTTAGGTGGGGTAAAGTGAGGGTTGTTTTCGTTTTTCCAGAGATTCGCGTTGCACTTCCCGACATCCCGGGTTTCCCCAGAAAGGGAAAGGCACTCTGGCCTAAGGACCGGTTAATTTAGGCCCTACCTCCCGTCTCCAAAAACCAGCTGTGTTTACGTAAGTGTGTAGACATAGAAAAAAATCAAATTTGCTGCCTAGTGAGAGCAAATTATCTGGATAATTGGCTCAAATCTCTCTCCTCTGTGGCTGGGGTAGACTCGGTCTTGTGGCAAGAAGTGGGACCTTGCTACTCAGGAGGGGGGTAAACATCTCCCCCCACCCCTGCAGACCTTATGGGCGGGACTCCTGCACGGAGCAGGCACCTGGCTGCGGCTGCACAGACCCGGAGTCGAAAGTGCGGCAGGGAAGGGCAAAGGTGCAGGCAGAGGCACGAAACCCGCCCCAGGCGAAGGCCCCAGCCAAGGCTCGCACCCTGGGCCTCGGGATGCGCTCTGGCAGATAGC
>RJWJ010043430.1:0-12618 GCA_004363605.1 Indri indri | reverse complement strand
CGAGGGGCTGTGGGCAGGCTCCCCACCTCGTTTATCTTCTGTGGGCAGACAGTAGCCGGGGCGAGGCAGGCTATGATTTCTTCCTCTTGCTTTTCTGCCATTTCCATCTCTCATTTGGAAGTTTGGCATGGTTAGGCCTGTCTCACACTGATCAGAAACAAACTGAGGGTCACAGATAAGCAATCAAACCCAGCAGGGTGGCATTCTGGTTGGAAGTTTCCTGTTAGTCATCTAGAAAACCTAACAGAATTGG
The DNA here is from genome assembly GCA_004363605.1 of Indri indri. Taxonomy (NCBI): domain Eukaryota; kingdom Metazoa; phylum Chordata; class Mammalia; order Primates; family Indriidae; genus Indri; species Indri indri. The sequence continues at coordinate 12,365 of RJWJ010043430.1, read as the reverse complement.
GTATTCAAATGCAAAGCCACTTCCTTTGTCAGTAAGGTTTGCTCTGCTCCAAATGGAGCCTTGAGAGGCCCCTGTGCAAAGGCAGAAATACGTTTACAAATTAAATGGCCAAGTCAGTTACTTTCATTTTCGTAATCAGAGTCCTCGGATCGAACATAGACTTTCACATTGAATTCCCACTTTCAAGATCTGTCTGAGACATCTTAAGCCAACTGATGGCACCTTCTCGCCTGATGTTGCTGGGCAGAGGGTGAGGGAAGATGAGGAAAGCCGGGAGGAGACCATCAGGGAACAAGACACAGTCACCTCCGAGTACCTGACGACACACCTGATCTGCCAGCGCCCCGGCAGCTAGTGCATTCTGTGGACAGTTTCCTTCTGTCTCCTGCACAGCCGTGTCGAGCTCCATGGCCAAGGTCCCGGGCAGACCTCAGGGAGGACAGGGAGTAGAGTCTGCCACGTGAGGACACCAGCAAACTGGAGCGTGTCCAAATGGCAGCAGCCTGTGCGGGGATGGGGTTTGAAATCGGGCCAAGTGTGGCGGGAGCAAAGAAACAGGCCGTGTTTATGCAGGAGGCGAGAGGCCTCAGCATCCCCTGAGGGCCCTCTCTAGGTTTGCTTTGGGGCAAAGGATTAATTGTATTCAGTTGACCAACAGGGCCATTGGTTGTAAACTGCAAGGAAGCAGATTTAAAGGTGACATAAAGCTCCGAAGGAGTGTTCAGAAGTGATGCTAATAAAAAGAAAAGTGACTACCATTTATTGAGCACTTACTGTGGCCACACATGAAGTCATGCCTTTTACAGGCATTAATCTCAGCTGAGCCTCCCAGGGACCCTATAAGGCAGGGACTGTCATCTCCTGCATTCTACAGCTGGAGAAACTGAGACTCCAGGGGATGAAGTTCTTGTCCAGACAGGCTGCCCCCACCGTGTCTTTGTGCGGATTACAAAAAGACACCCCTCCTTTGGTGGACACAGCACCGGGACAGGGCACAGGCCTTGGCGAGTGGATCACAGCTTTGGTGCCAGGCTTCACTGCTGTCTCGGCTGGGTGGCCTTGTGCAGGGCACAGCCTGGGCAATTGCACGCTGCAGCCCTGGGCTTGAAGCCAGAGCCAGTAAAGGACAGAACTGGCCTCAAGAGCCACATCTGTCTGACTCCGGAGACACTGGCTCTTAACTCGCAAGCTTTATCGTCTCTCGGGACGGGGACTTTCCATCTTTCTGAGAGCCCACAAAGGGAAGTTAGGGATATAGGGCTGGCCTGCAAGGGGGAGGGGAGGACACCGTGTGCTTAACTCCATTTAAACACCCTAATAACCTTGTGGGGTAGCCACTGTTAACATCCCCAGTGTAAGAAAGTGAGACGCAGACAGGTGAAGTCACTTGCCCAAGATCACACAGCAATAAATGGCAGAGCTGGGGCTCCTTCTGAACCCCTGTGCTCTCTTTGATGTGGTTTAGGCAGACATGTGTTGGGGAGGTGGGGGTGGGCGTGAGGAAGGAGCGAAGAGAGAGGGAAGGACGTAAGTGGCGGGAGGAGGAGATGAAAGGCGAGCTCGAGCCTGGAGGTGGTGCTTAGCAGTATCCATCTGGACGCTGGTCACTCGTGCCTCTGACCACTGTCCTCATCCTCAGAGTTAAAAGGAGACAACTGTGGGGACATGTACCTGTAGAACAGTGGTCAAGAACACGGGTCTGCACTCCCAGCCCCGGCACTGTGTGACCTTGGACAAGTTAACTAACCTCTCTGTGTTTGAATTTCCACATCTGAACTTTGGAAATAATAATACTTCCCACCTGGAAGGAGAATTGTGAGGATTAAATGAGTAAATGCACGTGGAGAACTTAGAACCATGTCCGGCATAAAGTGTTTCATAAGCGCTAGTTCTTATTAGGGTTAGCGCTGGCAACCTTCCAGATAACCTTGGCTCATTTTGTTCCTCTTTGGGAGGAATGAGCACCTGTGGAGAACTTAGAACCTTGTCCGGCATGAAGTGTTTTATAAGCCCTAGTTCTTATTAGGCTTAGCTCTGGCAACCTTCCAGATAACCTTGGCTCATTTTGTTCCTCTTTGGGAGGAATAAGCACCTGTTTAGAATGAAGTTTTCTTATCTTAGCTCCCCACCCAACCTTGTGGGATGGGTTAGAGATGGCATAGCAATGCCTACTTCAACACGGGAACCAGACCACGGGGAAGGTGAGGCCGTTCCGCGGCTGTCACCTGCTAGAGCGGGTTTGGAGGAGTCTGGAAATATAGCTACCGCCTGTCGTGTGGGCAGCAGCAGGGCCGAGGGCCCTCACGATGGAGCTCAGCTGGGGCCTCCCTCCTGGTCCGGCTCTATCTTTGCAACAGTGTAGGGCAGGGGGGTGAGAGCGGATGGGCCCAGCTCAGCCGCCCTTCCTCCAGGAAGCCTTCCACGGCCCCACGTGTGGGTCCCGCGTGCCACCGGGTGTGCGCGCTCAGCACCTGCGCTCCCCCAGCCCTGACCACCGGCCAGTCATTGCAGTTGAGCCTGTCAGCTTCTCCCACTGGGCTGAGGGTCCTTCTCTCTAATTCTGTCCTTTGCTTCCTGTTTAGGGAGCACCATTACATGGTGGGCTCTTCACCATGTGAATCTCCTTCTTTCTCACAATGACTTTTGCCACAGATCCCCGGGACATCTGAGCTGGAGCGCAACCCTGGGCCTGGCCGAAGGCGGGCACAGGCTTTCAGAGGCCACAGCGCCCTGGCCCTCCTGCTGCCCTGCTCACCAGCGCACCTCTCCTGCCTAGCACGGTGCCTCGCCTCGCTTCCAGTGCTTAGGGTGTAGCTGTTTCTCTGTAATTGTGGCAAAATACACGTGACATACGATTTGCCATTTTAACTGCCTGGTGCACAGCAAGAGGTCAGTCCACGGTAAATGATATTAACTGCCTCCTTGTCACTGAGGCTGGAGCAGGGGACCTGTGCAGAGGAGAGGTCAGGTTTGGGTAACACGCGGAGGCATTTAGGAGCCAGGCTGGGGCGGGATTCACTCCAGTGGTCGGCAGTAGGTTTCTGCACTGGTTTTGTTTAGCCCACGTGGGCTGCATGGGCATGGGGCGGAGCAGGCATTCAAGGTGACCAGGGGTCTCACCTGGCTGACTTCCTCTTCCGTTTCACAGCCATATACAACTTCCAGGGCAGCGGAGCCCCCCAGCTCTCCCTGCAGATCGGCGACGCGGTGCGCATACAGGAGACCTGTGAAGGTGAGTCACCCGCTCTGCGCCCGTGGCGGGTGGCAGCCCACCGCGCATTCCAGGCACCTCCAGCCCTCCCTTTGAACCTACAACTGCGGGGGTCTGTGTAGATGCATTTTGCTAATGCTAGTAGTTACAATTTACTGAACAAAATGCTTTATCAGTTTGGAAACTTGTGCTTCGTAGCGAAGACCTAACTGGGTGGTGTGATGTTTGTTATGCTGCTCTCCATTTGTCACAGCGAGGGACTGTTTGGGCCTGTGACTTTTTCTAGATACACTTCTTTATTAGCATCAATACTATTGTAAAGGAAAATAAGCATTACTGGGGTTTGGAAGGGTCTCATAAGCCATACCCCGGTTGCAGGAGAACTGTGCATACTTGTGTGGTGTGTTTACTGCACAAAGACACCCAGCCCAGGGAGCAGGAGCCATGCCCCTCCTCAGGCTGGGAGCCCTGTCTTGGACAAAGTGGCATCTCTTCTTTTCCCACAAAGGTGCCATCCCCTTGTGAAGCCGAGTGTCCCTGGGCTGTGTCCACCCGTGGTGGTGGTGGTGGTGGTAGGGAGTGCTTTTTAAAATTTGCACAAAGGCTAACAGCCTTGGACTCATGAGTCAGGCAGTTGGAAATCAATGTATCACCCATGTGACTGATAAACTTGATATTGGAGCATGGCTTGGGTATAAGAACCAAATGAGCTTGCTGACATGTCACTCACAATCAGGCAGGTTCTCCCACCCCTCCCTGGCCCAGCTGGGCCACCACGGTTCTGCTCCTGCCCGGGCCTGCCTCTGACTCCTACTTCAGGGAGGGAATCAGACGTGTGCTTCCTGTGGCTGGGCAGAGCAAAGGAGAGAGACGAGAGGAGTGGGCTCAGCACCCACCTGCCCCTGCCCCCACCTAATCTATCAGCTCATCCTGGGAATGGAGCGTGGGGCTGCAGGAGGCAGGTGTGAAGGAGGCCTCTCTTGGGGAAGCAGGGAGCTGTGGGAAGGGAGGTTACCTACGGGAATAGCCATCTCTGGTCCTTTCTACAAGCCAGACTCTGCGCTAAGTTCTTGATAACACATTATCCTACTTACTCCTCACAGCAGCCCACAGGACAGGCAGTATCATTTCCAGTGCTGGATTAGCTGTGTGCAACTTCCTGGGCGACGGAGCCCTCCAGCTCTCTCCGCAGATTTGTGCAGGGATGCTTGTGTATACACACACACACGCACACACACACGCACACACACATGCCTGGATACATGTACAAACATGCACATACACACAAAGACATACACAGACATATATACATGCACACAAACACACATGCACTTACACACAGATACAAACCAAAAAACAAGCAAACAGAAAACTTTTTTGGGGGGGAACTAATTTGATATTTGATATTTTCAAAAACATTTAAAGAAGTCATCCTGGGGGGGATTGAGAACTTTGTTCACTTTCCTTACATTTACTTTGTGCTTTTGTATTATTTTCACTTGGGGTTGTGTATGAGAGGATGCCATACACTTTTCAGTCTCCAGGCCTGGGAAGATCCCAGGCTGGACCTATGAAACCCCTTTACACACAGAGTGGAGGAGAGTGGCATAGGGGTGAGGGGGCACTTCCCATGCAGTGTAACCCTGTCTTTCACAAATCTAACTCTGCCCAGAGGCAGCAAAGCAAACCGTAGGTGTCTACCAAGGGTGAAGAATGAGAATAAAAGCAGCAACAACCCTCCTCAGTGTCGCTTATGTGCTACTGAATGCTGATGCTGAGAAACAGGCGTGTTTGCAGGTGAGGAAACGGAGGCTCAGGGATGAGAAATGACTCACCGAAGGTCACATGGGCAGCCAGTGGCTGTTTTCTGATGCCCAAACTGGCGCCCTTTCCTCCACCTGTGCCTGCAAAACAACGGAAAGGCCTTGTCCTACGTTTTGAAATTCAGATGGGTATTTTTCTCTTCTTTTATGCAGTTTTCTTGGCTAGAAAGCTGCAGGCAATTCTCAGCACACAGGCTGCCCGTGGTCAGAACCTAACCGGTGCCTTTGCCTGACCTGGTACCGCGACCTTGGGGAAGCCTACACTGGTGGCCCCAAGCCACCTTTGTTCGTCTTTGGGACATCTTTATTCTTTCTTTGGTTCTGCTTTTCCATTTTTAATTCAATTTTATGAGTCTTGTATTAATGTATCCTTGTAATAATCAGCCACAAAACCTTGCTGGAAAGAGCTGGGTGTATTCATTTGGTAAGTGGCTGCTAATTCATGAATCCTTTGAAAATACAATATTTGGAAGTCTGCTAGAATGATTCTAGCTAGCTGAGGAACTACTATGTGAATTATTAGGGCTTCTCATGTCTACAGTCATGCCCATACGGAGTTTTCAAAGTGGAATTTATGGGATCCTAAGGTGTCTCCGGGGCCTTGGCTGGCTAAAGGAAGCCGAGCAGTACAGGGGTCTGAGACCAGACCTGCTGGCGTCTGCTTTGCAGATGGGGAGTTTGGCCTGTGATTCTGGTTGAAAAAAACGATTCCTTCAAAAATATAAAAAATGTGAACACCACAGTGTGAGTCAAAAATTAGTGAAAACTGTATAGGAGCAAGAACATGCGTGTGCCCATGAAACCCTCTTATAGAAAACTACTTGAAAACCCAAATCCAGCCAATTGAGAGATGAGTCAAAATAAAAGAATATAGGATTCAAATGCTGTGATAAAAGGAAATCGTGGTGAACATCGGGTCCAAATGAATCCGTTTATAAAAATTGGTATTAAAAGTCATGATATTTATGTCTACTAAAAAGAATGTTATTGTTAAGAACCTGGACAATGAAAAAAAATCTAATGAAATGAAGAAATGAGACGAGAATGGGAGGGAATAGATAACTCAACGGCATCTCTGCAGCACAGAGTTGATCAATATTAGTCAGAAATAAAACACGTGACTTTTTAAAAAAACATAACCACTCCAATTTTCTAATGCTTTTCATACGTATTTTCATTTTAGAGGAGTTTTTAGGAAATCATTTTAGAGATGAAGAAACATTTAATTGAAGTTCAATATTTTCTTTAATTTCACTTGATTTTTTTCTTCTGTTAAATACAAATAAGATTAAATTTGAGATTTTTATTTACATGGTATCTTTACTATATGTTCATTTTTATGAGACTGTTTTAAAGATCATATTTTATCCGTTTATCTGTCATTCTATGTGTATATATATAAGTGAAGAGTTGACTGGATTGATATTAATAGTGTTTTTCTGTGTAATGGGACTCAGGATAATTTTTAAGTCTTTTATGTTTGTAAATTTCTACTTAGTTTAAATTCTCTACAATAGAGAATTTTTTAGACGAAAAAAGAATTACACTCTTGAAGATTGGAAGCAAATATCCTCGGATGTTAGAAATGATTAATTCTGGGTAGTTGGAAAGTGAATGATTGTTATTTTATTCTTTGTATTTTTCAGTAGTTTTTAAATATTTAAAAAAAATATATATATTTTTTAGAGACTGGGTCTTGCTATGTTGCCCATACTAGTCTCAAAGTCCTGGGCTCAAGCAATCCTCCTGCCTCTGCCTCCCAAGTAGTTTGGATTACAGGTGCACACCACCACACCTGGCTTTCAATAGTTTTTAAATCTCCCCCACTATATCCAGTAAAAGAAGTGCTAAGAGCATTGGCTTTTGAATCAGAAGTTATTCCCTGCTTCCACTACCCATTAGCTGAGTGATCTTGGGTAGGTAAGCTTTAGTTTTCTCATTGGTCAAGTGAGTTATCATCACCTTGCTCCTCAGCTTATTATGAAGATAAAATGGGAGAAAGTAGAGAAGCTGTCTAGTACCATGCTTGGCTCATAGGAAGGGCTCTGTGTTGGTTAATTCCATCCTTCCCTCCATTACATAGGGCTGCACTGAGCCTGGCAGATATATATCTTTAAGGTATTGTGCAGGTAAACTGGAAGCTGAATCTCTGATGGCCTGGAATGGTGAGGCTAGCCTTTCCTCCCCTACATACTAAATCTACTCAGCTGGATGACTGGGGAAAACAAAAACCTGACCTGGAAGCTTAGACGTGGATGAATTTCACTTCCTATTATAAAGATACTGTATCGTTGTGATAAAAACTCACATAGTTCAGAAGGGTACCCAGTGCTTGACCTTTGACATCCAAATGCTTATTTTATCTCTCAGGCTGGCTTTTCTACCCAGAGGCAGCATAAGCATTCTGTGTCCTATTTTAGATGTGGAAAACAATGCAAGTGCATTGGGCAGTAGGAATTCCTCATGGAAGGGACAAACATAAAAAAGCAGTGACTTTTTTTCCCCAATCACTTCCTCTAGTCATATTTGGTTGGCATCTTTCCTGATATTTAATGACATCAAAAGACCTCAATCTCATATCCAGTGTACTGCTCACCCACTTCTTCCCTTTCCCCAGCGTAATCAAGGCCTGAGGAAGGAGGGGGTTTGGAGTGCTCTCTTTCCAATTCTTTGTCTTCCCTACTCAAATAAGCCCAGTGATCACACAGTCACTGGACAAAGGGCCATGTAGCTGGAGAATGAGATGCTGGATGTCCCTGGCATCTCTGTGTGAAGCTCCTGAAATGTACCCATGCCCTGCTTGGTGTGGTTTTGGGGTGGAGAAGCTGTATCCATGCCCTTCTAAGGCAACAATTCCCACCTCCAAAGACCCCTCTCCCCCAGTCTATCCCTCTTTTCGGATCACCTGGAGTATGGCAAAGGGATGTTCCTTGGGGTTAGCACATCTCGCTTAGATTCTTCTTTATAAGTCCTTCAGAGGGGATGTATGCTCCACGCTCAGTTATTTACTGCCTGACTCTTCCTTTTTGGAACAACAGGAAAAGTCCCATTCTACTTACTGATACCTATGCATGTCTGGGCCATCCATGGGGGAATGAGAATGGGATTTCTACACTGGTTCCCAAGGGGCTTTTGGATTTCACTGATCAGTAAAATAAAACCACAAGAAGGGGTAAGGGAGGAGATTGATCGAGGATTTTCTGCTTTTTTAAAGTAACATATAGCTTTTATTGTTGTTGCTGTTTTCTAGAAATGGGATCACAACTGTGCATATCATTCTGAGACTTGTTCTTCTTTCTTAAAAATATCTAGAGCACCTTCTAAGTCAGCGCATGTACGCTACCGCGTTGCTGGTTTGGCTGCAAAGAGTCCTGCACAATGAGGTTTTGAGTCTACCACTTGCAGAGTCGGGTACACCAAGAGCCATGTAGCAGTGTCTATACTAATAACTCTTTTGAGGGTGATCTTGACCTATCCAAGTTCTTTGCTTTTAGGATAAGTGGAGGATGTTATGACCACTTAACAGGGAATCTTTTTAAAGCACCACTTTGCAAGGAGATAGTCTTTTGTTAAGGTCTACACCAGTGACAGGATGGTGTGAAGAGGACTCTGTTTTCTTAAGTGATACTGCTCCATTATCAGGAGTTTGTAAGTGAAGTTTTCTTCTCTTCTGAATGAGGATGAGGATGACGCTAAAAACATCAGTAAACTTCTGTTAATAACATTAATAATGTTGATCACCTTTTCATATACCTGATTTTGAGGCGTGTCTCATTTGCTTTGTTGTTACGGAAATATGTTGAAATGGTTTCAGTAAAAAAAAATTCCTAATCTATAGTCCTAAAAATAGAAAATATGCCCCACCTTCTCTGGATTATTATTGTTATTTTAATTGATTTTTTTTAAAAGAGAGAATGGTATCTATGAACTTTTTTGGAGACTTACCATGTGCCAGGCACTGGGCAAACTCTCTGAATTTTAAATCTAATTTAAGCCTCATGAGACACTATTGTTATTCCCATGAGACATGAGGCAGTATTATTCCCATTTTACAGATGAGAAGACTGAAGCTTAGAGAAATTGCAGTTAAGTTGCAGATCTCCATTCAAATTCAGGCTTTGATTCCAGAGCTCACACTTTTTTTAAAAAAGTAAATTTTATTGTGAATATTCAAAGGATACATCATGATCTTATGGGATACATAACGATAGTAAAATGGTTACTATAGTGAAACAAATGAACATATCCATCATATCACATAGTTACTCAATCTCTTGTTTTTGTGGCATGAGCAGCTAAAATCTAATCATTTAGCAGAAGTCCCAAATACAGTGCAATTTTATTGACTACAGACTTCCTCTTGTACATTAGATCTCTAGATGTGTTCATCCTACATATCTGTTACCTTGTAACCTCTAACCTACATTTCCCCATTTCATTCTTCCCCCCCATAACCACTGTTTCATCTTCCATCTCTGTATGTCTCACTCATTTTTTTTCTTTTAGATTCCGTGTACAAGTGAGGTTGTGCAACACTTTTCTTTCTGTGTCTGGCTTATTTCACTTAGCATGACGTCTTCTGGATCCATCTGTGTTGTGTCAGATGGCAGGATCTCCTTCTTTTTAAAGGCTGAATAATATTCCATTGTTTATTTATACCACGGTATCTCTACCCATTCATCCATTGGTGGACACTTAGGTTGTTTCCATCTCCTGGCTATTATGGATAACACTGTAATAACCATGAGAATGCAGATATCTTTACAAGACTGTGATTTCATTTCCTCTGGTTGCGTACCCAGAGGAGGGATTGCTGGATCATATGGTAGTTCTGTTTTACATTTCCTTAGGAACCTCCGTACTGTTTTCCACAATGACTATGCCAAATTACATTCCCACCAACACAGTGAACTAGACTTCCCTTTTCTCCACACCCTTGCCAACACTTGTTATCTCTTGTCTTTTTGATAATAGCTATTTTAATGTGTGTGAGTGATATCTCATTGTGGTTTTGATTTTCATTTTCCTAAGAATTAATAATGTTGATCACCTTTTCATATACCTGTTGGCCATTTTTATGTCTTCTTTGGAGAAATATCTGTTCAGATCTTTGCCCATTTTTTAATTGGGTTATTTGTTTTTATACTATTGAGTTGTATGAGTTCTTTATAAATTTTGGATATTAACACATTGACTGCCACACAAAAAAATCACTTGTGGCCTTGGGGCCATAGTGCTTTATTACGAAAATAGAATAAAAACTTCCGAGTATAATTTAAAGTTAAACATAAATAGAAAAACAAAATTTATTGACTTCTATTCATTTAATCCACATTTTTAGAATTAAATTGTCAGTATTAATTGTAGTAATAAAAACTTCAACCAGATTTTATATATGCTTTGCGTGGCCCCAGGTCAGAACTAGAGTGAGTTAAATATAACTCTTATGGCAAGTAATGTGTTAACCCCTTATCAGATATATGGTTTGCAAGTATTTTTTTCCCAATCTAAGTTTTTGTTTCATTTTGTTGATTGTTCCTTTTGCTGTGCAGTTTCTTTTTAGTCAGAGCTCACACTCTTAACCACTGATAGATACTATCTTCTATTTGATCTTAATATTATTATACAGTTCAACATGCAGGAAAGAGCAAGTACTTCCAAGCACTCGTGACTCAGATAAATATTAACATTTTACCATGCTTCCTTCAGACTTTTTTTAAAAGAAATAATTTCAGATGCAGTCAAAATCCCATTTTACTCCTCATCTATTCCATTCTTTCTCTTTTGTCCACATGTAGGGAACACTTTTCCTGAAATTGGTATGTTTTCTTCCTATCCAAGGTTTTAGATAATAGTTTTATAAATCCTGTTGGGGTTGGTGTTATTTTCCTCATTTTACAAATAAAAACACCGAGGCTTAAGTCACCTGACCACAGATCGTGCTGCTTGGAAATGGCAAGGAGAGAACCGCATCTGTAGGCCTTGTATTCTTTTCTGGTACAGTGGGATATTTTTAATCTCCTCCGTCCCCTGACTCTTACGGGACTTTAGAGTTTAGGTATACTTCATTTCAGTATTTGGGATGTGGAAAAAGAGGATGATTTGAATAACTGGTACTTCATAGTTGTCCAAAAGCATTGTAAAATTTTTCCCTTGTCTCATCTTCCCCCAGAATGCGTGTCTTAGTTCAGAGACTGCTAAAACAGAATATCATAGAGTGGGGGGCTTAAACACAGAAGTTTAATTCTCATACTTCTGGAGACTGGGAAGTTCACGATCACGGCACTGGCAGATCTGGTGTCTGGTGAGGGCCGGCTTCCTGATTTGCACATGACTCTTCTTTCTTGTGTCCTCCCATGGCAGTGAGCAGAGAGAGGGGGAGCAAGCTCTCCTGGAAGGACCCTAATCCCACGCAGAAGCGCCCCACCTTCATGACCTAATCACCTCCCAAAGGCCCTGCCTCCTAATGCCATCACATTAGGTGTTAGAATTTCAACATACGCACACCTGTAATCCTAGCACTCTGGGAGGCCGAGGTGGGAATGATTGCTTGACCTCAGGTGTTTGAGATTAGCCAGAGCAAGAGCAAGACCCCATTTCTACCAAAAAGAAAAAAAAAACAAAACAGCTGGCCATTGCCGTGTGCATCTGTAGTCCCAGCTACTCAGGAGGCTGAGGCAGGAGGATGGCTTGAGCCCAGGAGTTGGAGGTTGCAGTGAGCTATGATGACGCCACTGCACTCTAGCCAGGCCGACAGAGTGAGACTCTGTTTCAACCAAAAAGAAAAAAAAAAGGAAAAAAAAGAATTTCGACATATGAATTTCGGGAGGACATGAACCTTTAGTCCATAACTACGCACACTGTGAATTTTATGTTTAAAAAAAGTGAGCCGGGTACAGTGATGCGTACCTGTAGTCCTACCTACTTGGAAGGCTGGGGGTGGGAGAATTGCTTGAGCCTAGGAGTTCAAGGCAAGTCTGGGCTTCCATCACTAAAGAAAAAAACAAGTGGTTATCTCATGGAAAGAGTTAGCAAAAAAAAAAAAAAAAAAAGCCTTTGTTATTATTTAACTCAAAGGGTGTTGAGCCCAGGGGTGAGTCCTGGGACACAGTAAGTACCGTGTTACACTGAGCCTGCTTTTATTGATGGGGTCCATTGTCCTAGGATTTTGCCCTTTTGTGCCAACTGTTGTTATCTGCCACTGCCTCGTCAGTTCTTGGAGTGCAGTTGGATATAGCTGACTGGTGACCAGATGAGGCAGCTGACATCAGTGGTCCCAGATCAATGGCCCGGCAGGGTGAGGATGTCAGAAAAAGTCCTGAGATGGTTCC
>RJWJ010043429.1:0-12604 GCA_004363605.1 Indri indri | reverse complement strand
CTCAAGTTTTTCCAGGTGACAGAGAACATGATAGTCATGAAGCTCATTTCAGAGAGCACTATGACATAATGATTTATTTCTTTCCATTATCTACATTAGGAACAACTCTATAATAAGGAATACTGATGACAAAATAATAATAATGTTTATCGATAAATACCAATAAATCAATTCCTGACACATACTAAGTTCTCAAAAACTTAGCTATTATCATTATTATTATTACATTGTTATCATTGTTTCTAATGGTAAAGTTGTCCTAATGTATGATGTATTTATACCCATTTAATTCTCACATTAGTTTTATGAAATGGTGTTATAAGTATCTTGAATTTATAGGCAGGAAACTGAGGCTCAAAAGGGTTAAATAATTTGTCCAAGGAAGGACACACAGTTCATAAGGGGTGAGGCAGACATGTGAATTCAGGCAGAATGGCTCCAAAGCCTGAGTTTCCACCTCCATGACTATTTGTTTGTGAAGAACAAACAAATAAACAGTGAAAAACTGAGAATGCAGATTATTTCTCATTTTTTCCCCCGGTAACGTTTATTAGCAACTTGCTATTGTTTTGTTGTCAACAAATGGACACTTGTGTAAAAGGATTGAAAAATTTAGGGAAGAAAAACTCAAACTTGAGCAAATGTTATTTATTAATATTTTTTTCTCGACAGTCAGAAAAAGACCAGATTTTAGAGGCAGAGCCCATCAGTCCAACACATGACAAACTATCAGTATCAGAACTACTGGGATAGGAAAGAGGTAAAACACTTGGGTTTGATGCATATTTTGCTTTTTTATTACCATATGGCTCCAGACACGGTGGACAAGAAAGAGGTTGGAGGATGGGATGAAGTGTCCCGGCACACAAAAGGTGTCTCCCCGGCTGGTCTAGACTTACACCCTCTCACTTATACTCTATCCACTACCTGGATTAAACCTTCTTGTCTTTTATTTCCACCAATCCCCACACATCCATTTAGCCCTATCTAAAGGCCCAGCCTCTCCACGAGACCTTGCTTCTCCACAACAGCTCCCCACCGAACTCTTGCTGCCTTCACAAATGCTACTATGCAGGGAAGGACTTGGGAGATTTTCAAGCTGTTTTATGTATACTCACCTTGGATCTTCAGTTGGACAGCAAACATCTTGAGGCCAAACTGTTTTCATCTTTTACTTTGCTTGGCATAAGTCTGGGGACATATCTGATAGTGGATGGTATTGAGTAAGAGAATTGAATAGGCATTGCCTTAAAGCTGGTTCTACATTCCTATCTGAAAGGGCTGTACATAACATCAGGGAAGATGGAAAAGAAGCATTTTAATATAACAGAGAACAGGACTTTTTAAAATCAGCATAATTGGTTGTTAAAGAAGGTAGTTTCTGTTGAATGGAAGGCTAATAGGTTTGCTGAGTTTGACTATGCAAGTCAGGATGCAGGAACCAGAGAGAGATAACTGATTGTAAATGGTAGAGAGGGAGGAACTAGGCATTCCACAGACAATCTAGGAAGAAGGTAGGAGGAGAAGAGGAAAAAGGAGCCTGGGAAGATCAGGATTTAGGTGTTCTGCGGACATGGATCACAAAACAAACTTCCCTAGAGGTAGGTGGCCTGAAAAGACTTTCGAAGACTAGAGATGTCTAATGTGAGATTTTTGGTTGTTTGATCCAATATGTGCTCTCAGATTCCTTTACCTAGCATTTTGTGTGCGTACGTGTGTGTGTAGTGGGTTTTTCAACTGTTAATTGGCTTGTTTCGTTTTTGTGGAAGTGGTGAAGGGGCTCGGTGTCACCTCTGGCTTTACATTTTGCAAGACAGATTCGAATGAGGAATCAGGATTTCAGGAGGCAGACAAGAGCTTGGGCTCATAAACCCTCTGGAAATTTGCAAAACTCTTGGGGAAGGATTTGACCTTCCATAAAGCATTGAGATGAGATTCAAGTCGACTGTCTAGATCTTGAGGGTTAAGGCTTAGGTGATATCTGGGTTACGTTTGACAAAGACCACATCTGGCCCTGGCAGGAGAAGTCATGGGGTATAGTGAGAGGGAAGCCAGACTTGGGGGAAGAGGACTTGGTTTGTATTTTGACTCTGCAACTTACTGTTCTGAGCCTCAGTTTCATCATTTATAAAACATACCTACCTATCCAGGAGGTACGAAAATGAAGACAAAATATGTAGTACATACTAGCATATGGTATGTGACATATGAGTAGTTAATTGTACTTTTAAAATACCATATAGTTGATTCAACTCTCAAATGTGTAAAACTTCTCAGTCAGCACAGCCTGGCTAGATTATACCTACTAACAAACAACCCCCACATTTTAGTGGTTTGTAGAATCAAAGGTTTGTTTCTCATTTGCTTTATATGTTCATTGCAAAGTGGCTGGGTAATTGCTTTCTCTTGTCTCCTCTCTGGACCCAGGTTGACCAAGCAGCTATTATCATTGACCATTATGGTGGAAGAGAAAAAACTCTGGAGAATACAGAATAAACTCTTGAAGGAAATGTAATAATACCATGTGCCTGGAAGGCAGAAAGCTGAAATTATGTGGCAAACAGCACTAAGGCTAGCAAAATAATAGGCTTATTTTTTATTGTTTTTCTGATCTCTTTATGAAGATGGGCCATGGAGCTGTTGGATCAAAACTTTCTGAATGAGTACAAGGAAACTTTTTCAAAGAACTGCCTTCTCTTGTGATCAATCATCCTCTGGTTCATAGCAAAAGATTGCTTTCCATCTACCATGAGTTTGAAGCAATAGATTTAAACGTCATTTAATTAAGCCAAAGGCTTCAAAAGTGCAAGTGCACGATCTACTGATGCAAGTTGTAATGTGCTCAATTTTGTGTCATTTGAGGCTAATTCTTGTGTCTCAACAGGAAGTAAGATACTTTATATCCCCAGTCAAATTTGAATAACTATTGTTAAAATCAAATCATCAAAATGTTGAGTAAAAAGCAACTCCATCCTGTCATGTCTCCTTATGATATTTTGCAAGCTAAAATATGTATTTATATACATATATGTATGTATATTCTGAGAAGAGAAGCATTTATGGAGGTAAATTTTATTTATGGTTCTCTCTGCCATTAAAATATGAAGATGTGGATGTTGAGTTTGTGAAATGATCTTAGAAATACAGAGACATATCTTTGGCCAATATGTGTTCCTTAAACTTCTCCCACCTGCCTGAAATTTTCATCAGCCATGCTAATTTTTTTCCCCAAATGCTATATGCCTCTATTCATATATACAGACACAGCCCAACCTTATTTTCCCTACCTAGAAAATACCTGCTCCTTAATTACTTAGCTCAAATTTTATGTTTTCTGTGAAGCTGTCTACATTTTGTCCCAGAGACCAAACCGTTCCCTCCTCTGTAATTCCAAAGCACTTTGATGGTGATTCTCTCGTAGCACCCAGCACATTGCATTGTAATGGTCTGTTTCTCTCCCTGAGCCATTTCTGTTTCACTAACACCAAGCATAATTCTTGGTACATAGTGGATGTTGTATGAGTAAATGAAAGACATGAAGCCAGGGCTTGAAACCAGGTTTTCTAATCTTGACTGTGGATCACGCTACATTTATCACACTGCTTGTGATTGGTTTAGCAGTAGAGATGCTCTCCTTAAGATAAAGGCATAGTCATCTCTGAGCCTTCTCTGTGCAAATATTCTAAGAACATTGAGATCCTCACAATAATATAAATGCCTTACTAGGACATTTGTACTTAGAGAATAAGAATCTTTTCTGACTTATTTACTACTCTATTGCTGGCGCCTAGAATAATAGCTGAGGGAGCAATAAACATTTGTTGAATGAATAAATGGAATACCCTTAGAAGACATTTCAGGCATTATTGCCACTGGATATTTTAAAAATTCTTTTCCCCTAGCATGCGTCAGGCATAGGGAATATGACACTGGGCAAATGCACTGATATGTTAGGGGAGAAGAGGAAAGGTCTGGCAGAGCATAGGGCTGTTCAGGATAGCCAGGTCTGTCTGTGGTCATGATAAGGAGCTCCCTGATGCCCATGGCTTAAATGATACTTACCTGTGTTGAAAGGTACAGGTGACTTTGAACCACAGGCTACCTGCTTTGCCACCATTTGGGTGGCTTTAATCCGAAATCTTGGGGTCTCTAGTGTCTGGATGATAATGTTTCTTCTGGTTTCAAATAATGTAAATAAAACTGTCATCTCTCTTAAGAAACTCAGACCCAGAATCTTTAAGTTTGGTGAGGGAGGGGGAAGCCCATGTGGGCAGAACTGGCAGCACCTGATCGTCATGACTCCAGCCTTGCTAACATCTCCCGGCCATTGCAGATTTCCTTGCCACCACCACTCAGCCCGATCCCCTAGTAACGTGTTGGCCAAGGTGCACACACACATTAATTCACTACGGTGCTATAAATGAAGTGCATAAAGACGTCTTTCTTCCACCAGACATCCTGAGTTCAACTGTTGCTTTTCAACTATAACAAAACCACTTCTCTAAGCTTCAGTTTCCTCAGGTGTAAAATGGAGAAAATAATAGTGTTATGAACTCAGTTGTGCCCTGCTCCCCATCTACAAGTTGAAACCCTGACCTCCAATGTGACTTTCAGGAAGTAATTTGGGTTAAATGAGCTCATAAGGGTGGGGCCCTAATACAATGGGATTGGTGTCCTTACAAGAACAGGAAGGGCACCAGAGATCTCCCTCTCCCTGCAGGAGCACAAAGAAAAGGCCAGGTTAGGACACAGCAGGAAGGTGGCCATCTATAATCTAGGAAGAGAGTCCTCATCAGAAACTGAATTTGTTGGCATCTTGATTATGGACTTCTAGCCTCCAGAACTATGAAAAAATAAATGTCTGTTCTAACTCAAGTATTTTGCTATGGCAGCTGAAGCAGAAAATAGTGTCTAATAAAGTTTTTGTGAGGAATAGATCAGTACTGAAAAAATGTAGCTTATTAGTTGTGGTACCAGTATTTACCCAGCTGAAAGGGGGATGATTCACAAATGAGACTTTACTAGAAGTTCAGAGATAACCAAAAGAATGTAGCCACATGCTAATAGGTACCCGGTCTACAAGACATGGTTTACTCATCTCTACCTTGGGGCCTGCAAAGGAATGTTTCCACGTGCTAAAGTCCTATTGTCCATTCCACACAGCTGTGCTCATAGGGGCTCAACTCTAGGTTTCCAGAACCCAGAGAGTGAGACGCAGAGAGAGAAGGGGGTCTCTTCTGCCTCAAGCCTGCTTTATAAGTTCCGACTTTCTGTTTCTGTTTGCTTTTTATGGGGATAAGTGACTGTAGGGTGTGACCTGCTTAATGGCAGACTCTCCCACCAGCTTTTAAGGTCTTATCCTGTGGCTCTTACCAAAGACGTCAAAATAAGCTCAAGAGTCATAGAAGAAATGCACATATACCGTAGGGTGGGCCAGGATACGCTTTGTTACCCTCTTCTTTTTTAGCCACACAAAGAAAAAGACAGCTCTTATATTTTTTAATAGCCTTACTGAGATATTATTCACACAGCATAGAATTCACCCATCCAAAGTGTACCATCCAGTGGTTTTTAGTATATTCACAAATATGTGCAACCATCACCAAGCTCTTGCATTTTTAATGTTTATCAAAGTTTGGGTTCTCCATCCTAATATGACATCATGCATAAGACCTCCATACATCAGTCCTGGGGAATTTCACCAGTCTCAGGTCAGTTTGTCTTCATCGTTCTTTCTCCATTCTGTAGGGGAGAGCTCATGGTGGCTCCTCTTATATTTCTCTCGGTGTTGGTTCCAGATCCTGCTGTGAGCACAGCCCCCTCAAGAACAAACACATCCCCACTAGGACAAGTAGCAGTTTGTCAGTTAAATGCTGCTTGAGCTACATAAAATAATTTACTCAAAGGAAGCAGGCTTTGCCCTTCCTTGGTCACTGTGGTTCATGCCTGCCAGAAATTCAGGATTCCCTCAGAAAGATAGTTGATATCAGCTCTTTCTGTGAATTCTCTCGTGGTTTGAGTCTTCTGTTTTAAGCCCCGAAGGAAGGGCTTCGTAGGCATCTGAGACCATCACAGCTCTTGTTTGAGTAACCAGCTCCAGAGAAGAAACACTTGTAAAGAAATAGCAGGAAGATTGCAGAAACACAGCTCAGCCAAAAGATACCCCAAATTTACATTACTGCACAAACAGGATAGAAAACAGTATTGCTTTTTAAACTTACAGCTTTCAAGCATCTCCATCTTAGATGCTGGCTAATGAAGCTATTCCAAAGTGGGTTTCCAAGAACAGTGTCCAGGTACTTGCATTACATTTGCATAAATAAATCAGCATTTGTGGGCTGCTCTTCTGGAGGAAAGGGAAAACACTGGACGTGTATTCAAACGCTCACCTCTCACAAGGCAATATCTTGTTCTTCCAACGTCTACCATTCTACCCGTGCTTCACAGCCTTAGCACCCGGTCTCAGCCAGGGCCACATCCAAGGCTCCTGGTGCTTTTTCTCATCCTGGCAGTGCTGTCAAGACGAAGCATTCTCCTAAGCATGTGCACAAGAAGTGGGGAAAATGGAGGCTTCCTGTGCCCTCTTCAGCTCCGAAATGTTCTGGATTTTGCTTTAAAAACCAGCAACTGACTTGACTATAATAAAAGAGAATTTTCAAATTCAGTTCCACTAAGTACTAAGTGCTTTCATACATCTTGTCTTAGGAAATCTTTACAACAAACCTATAAGGTAGGGCCGATATTATTGTTATCTTACTTTAACATTTATGGAAATGGAAAGATTAGGTAATTTGTGCAACTACCGAATAACAACAACTTTCTTAGTGAAACCCAAACCTTTTGACTGTGCAGGTTTGATGCTATGCTGTCTTTCCTGGGAAAGTTAGAATTTATCGGGGGCCATACTACCAATGGAGATTAGTGCTGCAGGAGGCAAATATACAGCCCCGTCAGCAGTCTGTGAATTTTATGTGAGTAAATGAAATAAACAAATGAAGCGGATAAATGAATGAAAAACCCTTGAGAGCTCAATACTTAGTTTAGTAGTTTTCTAGTTCAGATCCTCGATACCTGGTAATCTTGGGAGATTGTATGCTAATTTTCAAAAGTTCTCAGTCAAGATTTCTTTTTCTCATAAATGTTCTTGGCTATTCAAAGAAGAAAGTGGTCACATTTCCCTATCATTCACTCTCTTGGGGACTAAATACATTTTGGAAGTTTTCTGAATCTCTGGGTCACAAGGCTGATCTTATTCCCAGTTGCTTAACATTCCTCAGGGTTGTGGTCCCCAACCCCCAGGCAGTGGATGGTACTGATCCATGGCCTGGTAGGGACTGGACCACAGAGCTCTGCAGCCAACACCCTCCACACACACCTCCATGGAAAATTTGTCTTCCACGAGACTTAGGAACTCACACAAAAGGAGGTGAGTGGTGGGCAAGTGAGCAAAGCTTCATCTCTATTCACAGCCACTCCCCATCACTCACATCACTCCCTAAGCTCCACCCTCAGTGAAAACATCCCTGGTACCAAAAAGTTTGGGGACCACTGCCTCAGGGGATCCACTGCTGTTCTCTTTCTTTTCCTTGCAAGGAGATAGCACAAAATGGCACAAAGAACTCCAGACTAGAGCCACACATTTGGGTGGGAATTATGATGCTGCTACTTATAAGCTGGGTAATTTGGGGGAAAATTATACTCCTGACTTTTATTGCTTACACAATGGGAGTGATAACATCTACCTGATAAAGTTATTGTGAGGTTTAAATTAATGAATATGGAGTGAAAAGCCTGACGTGGCCAAGCACTGTCCTGCAAAACCTGAGCCCCAGTGGCAAAGTTGCATTCCACTTTATATGGACTAAACAGTAGGACATGGTATCTTGCTTGTAGGCAAGACATGTTCATTAGAAGTGTATTTATTAACAGGAGTCAAAAATACACTGCGCAGACATTATCATTTTGTCTAGGGCTTGGTAGGAGAGACTTCCAAAGGTCTTGGTTTTGGTGAGAATTTTTGTTACTGTGGTGGTGATTGTTTTATAATTTTATGACACAACCACAAGACACTATATTATCTATCCCTTTTCACATGGTAAGTAATGGACTGGGACGTCTTGTAGTGGAAAAGTTACGTGACATGCCCTCTTGCTGTCCTTCTGATTTTGTTTCCGGCTACTCTTTCTGGCTCCCTTAGCTCCAGCCTGTGGCTGCCTTGCCCCTCCCTGACTGTGCAGAGCACGCTTGCACTCGTTTCCTCTGGTATGTTCTTTTCAGGTCTCTATTCAAACATCATCATCTCTCTGAGATCTTCCTTGGCCCCTTTGCAAAAAATCGCAGCCTTTTACACTCTCACTCTTGTGTGCTATATTAGATATTTACTTCCTTATGTTATCTTCCTGTCTCTATGACAGTGGAGACTTTGCTTATTTTATTTATTGCTGTGTCTCCAGCACTCACAGTAATATCTGGAGCATTGTAGAGATTTGAGACACAAGTCTTAAAAGAGTAAGTGAATAATCTTATAATAATCACCAGGAATATTAAGATAATGAAAGCAGAGAGGTTGTAGTAAGTCTACCTCTTTTAAGCTCACCCTGAACTTGGTCATGTCTGGCTTACCCAATCAATACTCCCCCTTGGAAGACCTTGGCCTGATCTCATTTTTCCACTGCCTCCTGTATTATTCATTTTTCATGTGGGAAGCAACCGACTAGCATGCCTTGTAGTGGAAAAGGTACATGATGTGCCCTCTTGATGTCTTTATGACTTTATCTCCCAGCCTGCCTTCTCAAATGACTTACCAGGAGCCAGCTGTACAACGTAATGGATTGCTGGGTGACTTGGTACCCTCTGGTGCAAATCGAGTGCAGGGGTACACTGAGAAAGGTGAAGCTTGGAGCTTTAGACAGTAATTCCTTCTCTTTTATTTAACACACATGGGTAAAGTGCTCAGTGTATGCCAAGATCTGTTGAATGGAGCCAGCACAAATAAGAGTAGCCCCAGTGGATCTGCCAGGGAGGTCCATGGACAGCCTGTGGTGCGGGCCACAGTACAGGGATGAGCTCAGGGGCTCAGGAGCGCAGAGAAAGAATCCCCACTTCTGGGTCTTGAGCTGTTTGTTAGAACTGGGCCCATCGCGCAATGCCTGGTTACAAAGGTGAGTCATGCAGGCTGTTGAAATAAACAGGCAACATCGAAATGCTGAAGACAGTCCAATGTAATGGATTTTGCATAAGACATGTTGAAGGTGTGGCTTCCAGTGTTTTCCAGAGATTATCTGAGGTTTCTTTGTATCTTGTAGAAGTAGCCAGTTTGTTTGTTTGTTTCTGTCGTGGCCACGTGGCCCTTTAAAATGCACTTGGCACTCAGGGATTAGGTGGCCTCACTGAATCTGGTAGGGGTCTCACACCACTGGTATCTGAACACACGCTATGCCCAGAAAGAAAAAGTCATATGAGTGCCTCCAGAGGCCAAGACATGAAATACTAATCCTGATTTTAGTGCCAAAGCCTAAAAATAATCCAGGCCCAGAGCACAGCATGTCGCAGAGGTCTCATCAGCTGAGAAACCTCATTTTCTTTCAAGGTCCCGTGCTTTTTGTATGCCTTCTTCATTCTTCATTCATGGTTCCTACTTCGTGGAGGCCAGATCAGATGCGAAACTTCTCAGTTTCTAGACCGGAGGCATCGTCTCACAAGCCCACCCTCGTTCGTTTAAGGACAACACGTAGTCTTGGAAAACTTCCACTTTTGGAGTTAATAAACAGGTTTTGACGTCATGCTTCTGAGGAGACTTGGGCTTAGATTTTGCCTAATCACATTTCAGAGGTTCTTTGAGACTAAGGGACTGAAGGGGACAGCCAGGAATTTTCCTTAAACTTGTTAGGGTTCTGACTATAATCACGTTTTCAAGGAACTAGGAGACAGTTCTCTAAGAACTGTTCTTGTGTCCAGGTTAGAACTTGGCCGTGGCTGGCCTGGCTTAAAGACACACTCGATACTTTGAAAGTTTTCCTCCAAAACCTCTTCTGCTGCTTCTCCTTGCCTTCCTGGCTTTCTCTTCCCCTGCAGGGTTCTGAGCTGGGTGCGAAGTCCTTTGAGGGAAACGTCTTGATTCCTTATCTCTGCCAATGGCAGGTAAGAGAGGAACACATGTTGTTATGTGGTGCTTACCTGTTACGAGGTTTATAAACAGCCCCAAAACGTGGTGACTTTCTGTCCCTGGAGGACTCAGCCTTGCCCAGTGCAGGTCCTGAAGCTCCTGGGCTCAGTCCAGCCCAGGCACAGGCTGGGCCCTATATCTCGGGCTCCTCCCCACCAAGAGGTGAGGTCTAATATGTGTCCTGCTGCTGTCATTGTCATCTCTGTTTCCAAGGAGCCTGGGCAGAGCCCAAGTACCCACAGGCCCGTGTGTTAGCTTGGAACCCTGCCTGGCTTAGTTTTCTGACTATGTTCTACTTGTCCTGAAACTGGGTCCCTGTGTTCATCTGTTTGTGCTGCTATAACAAAATACCTGAGACCGGGTAATTTATAAAGAACAGAAATTTACTTCTCACAGTTCTGGAGGCTGGAAGTCCAAGATCAAGGCACCAGCAGGATCAGTGTCTGGTGAGAGCTTGGTCTTTGCTTCTAAATTGGCACCTTGAACACTGAGTCCTCTGGAGGGGATGAACACTGCGTCCTCATGCAGCAGAAGGCGGAAGGGCAAGAGATTTGAGTGCTGCGTGAAGCCTCTTTTATAAACACCTTAATCCCAATCACAAGGGAGGAGACCTCATGACCAAATCCCCTCCTAAAGGCCTCACTTCTTAATAGTACTGCATTGGAGGTTAAGTTTCAACATGAATTTTGGAGGGGACACAAACATTCAAACCAGTGCAGCCTGTGGGTCCAACCCAAGGGCTGGAACACTGTCCAGTCTAAACCAATACAAACACAATGTGAGCCTTGCAGGAGAGCCTCAGGCCACACGTGCAACTTTAATTTTTCTAGTAGCCTCATTCAAAAAAGGTAAAAACAAACAGGTAAAATCAGTTTTGGGGGGCAGTAGGGAGGAAATCGGGAGATGTAGGTCAGAGCATACAAAGTAGCAGATATGTAGGATGAATAAATCAGTCTAGAGATCTAATAACCTATAACATGAGCACTGTAAGTAATAAAATTATACTGTATTTGGGAATTCTGCTAAATGAGTAGATTTTAGCTGCTCTTCTCAGAAAAAAAAGGGTAACTATGTGGGGTGGTGGATATGTTAATTTGCTTCATATAGTGATGTTTTTACTATCTATACATATCCCAATAGCATCATGTTATAAATATACACAATAAAATTTATTTAAAAAATAATTTTGGTGACAATATTTTATTTAACCCAATATAACCAAAGTATTATCATATCAACATGTAGGCAATATAGGAAAGATTGTTGAGGTATTTTATTTTTTTTCATACTAAGTCTTTGAAATCCAGTGTGGATTTTACATTTACTCTCCATCTCAATGTGGAGCCACATGTGGCTAGTGGCTACCAAACTGGACGATGCAAGACCCTGACTCAACACTGGCCAGTGGGGACATTGTTGTAACCTGGTCGGGGAGCTGCTGTTCTCTGTGTGAACACCTTTGACGGGAGGCCACTGTCCACCAACTCAGATCCCACTCTTCCCTTGGAGACAGACATCAGCCTGCAAGGAGCATCATTCCTTGTAGCCTACCAAGGACCAAGCCGTGTGCTAAGAACTTTACAAGCATTATCTCATTCTATCCTCAGGACTATCTGGGGCTTCTTCTTTTTTTTTTTTTTTTTTTTCCAGAATATTATGGGGGTCCAAACCTTTTGGTTACATGTACTAATTTTGTGCAGTTTGAGTCAAAGTTGTAAGTGTGTCCATCACCCAGATAATGTGCATTGCACCTCTGAGACGTAAGAAGTTATGTCAGTTGCTAAAGGGCAGAGCCCAGATTTGAAGCCAGTCCCATTTGACTCCGGAGTCTGTGCTCTTTGCTGCTGTTCCCTGCCTCTTCTCCTCTTGCTCCTTGGACACCAGGACTGGGATGGCTGCCCTCGCCCTCAGAACCTGTCCCACAGCCGGGTTAGCTCCACTCTCCTGGCCGTGCCTGTCCTTGCTTATTCACTTTTCTTGGCTGCTTCAGCGTGAGCATCTCTGCACGCTCTGCAGCTAAGCCCTCACAGGTTATGGTGGTGGCAAGCCTCCGTGGCACAGGGTCCTGGGAAAAACAGGTCTATGTGAATCTACGTGAGGCACTGCCCTCTTCTCTGTCGGAAAAGCTGATGCCCTGTGTTTCTGGCAGGCTTACAGCTAATGAACACAGGAATATGGAATTCGAAAGCACACCCAAAGCTGGCTGCTCGGCTAATGGAGACGTATTGCATGTCTCAGGAGCTTGTCTCAGGTCTCTGGGGACGGGGAGCCTCTTGTGTTAAACAGCTGGTTTAGCACATTGTCTGCCCTATGAACGGGTGCAGTGGAAAGCTCTTATGAAGAATCCTTAGGGACTGGAAGAATGTTTGCTATGAGATGGATTTTTCTTGGTGCAAACACTCCCAGCTGGTCTGGTTTTCTCCTGGGAAAGAAGAAGAG
>RJWJ010043428.1:0-12604 GCA_004363605.1 Indri indri | reverse complement strand
AACTTAGAAAGCTTATATGTCAATAACCGTATTTATTCTATGTGAAGAAATGATGTCTTAATGCAAGAGGGCTAATCCGCACGGAGGCTGTAAAAGGGAGCTTGGATAGACAGAATCGAGCTATATGTTTGTCCAATAATGTCCAGAAGTAAAGGATGTCTGGTTCACAGGCGTTAATCTCTGATTTTTTTCCTTTGTCTTTAATAGGTATTGATATAAATCAATATAAATATAAATTGAAAGGGAGGATATAACATTTTAATAGTGACTATTTCCTCCAATGATTTCTGTTTTATTCTTTACTATTTTATGTATTTCCGATGTTTCTTAGTAAGCATAAATTATTTTAAAAATGAAAGAACAACAGTGAGTAATACACTAAAACAAAATTTTTTAAAAACCGTGACTACCATGGTTATGAGCCAATTGTGAAAGGGAGAGACACAGATAGAAATAAGATGACCAATCTTCCAATATATCCAGGAATGTGGGATTTTCTAGATGTGGAATTTTTGTTGCTAAAATCAGGACGATACTGTACATACTGGGACTGTGGGAAAGTCCTATAGCAATTTGTTTTCTAACTGTGAATTTCTGTCTTGGTCCAGAGACAGACTTCTGATGAATAGGGTGAGTACGTATGATATTTCTGGAAAGAGATTTAAAATCTTAGCTTGCCCTCTTAAATGTAGATACTCTACATACTTGTGAGAGAATATCTTAGACTTTTGAAAGTTAATGTTTCAACCAACTAGCTGAGAGAAAGCCCTCAAAGATTGTGACATAGAGACTCCTGGGTATCAGTGAAGATACTGAGAAGAGAAAAAAGGGAAGTTGAAAAAAGAAGTTGAGAGGAAACCATGGAAAATATTTTCCAATCTATTTTTCCTGGGCTGGTCCTGTATTGAGGAGTGAAAGTATGTTTTCTAGAGATAGAGTTCTATAAATTAACTCTCACATAGATATTTTCAAACCAAAGTTCAAAAACAGAAGAATATGTGCATGTGTAGTAGTTGTGCTTTATTTCCTTTTGTCTGTCATTACCCTGTGGTTAGTTGTCCCTTGGAATCCCTTTGGTAGAGGGAGGTTCTATATTTGACAAGACAGGATTTAAATTTTCTTAAGTGTTTTGGCCCTATAGAATGGTTCTCAACCTTGGCTGCAGATGACATTACTACACCTGGGAAAAATGTTAAATATCTCGATGCTCAGGTCACACCGTAGACTTTAGGGGACAAGCATTAGTATTTTTGAAGCTCTTAGAATTAAGAGCCATTAATCTTATAGCACTGCAATTTCTAGGAAGAGTATAGATGTTGTAAGTAGATTTGTTACAGCCTTGTGATCACTTGGAGCAGATCAGTATGTAGAAATTTATCAGTTGTGAGAACTTGGACCAAGATTAAGAGAAGTATAATTAAGATAGAAGAAATGTTTGGTCTTGCTTGAGGGTCACAGTATATGGGACACAAATAAGTCATGTGGGGAACTTTGAAAATGCCCTGGCCCCACTCTGTGCCAATTAAATCAGAATCTCTGCTTGAGTATGTCTTGAGTATTGCTATAAAGAAATGACGATTTTGATGTGCAGCCAGTTAAGAACCGGTATCCTCAAGAATCCTGATGTGAAGCAGCTGTTTTAGAAGAAAAAATGTCCATACTTTGCATTCAGAAGAAGAGACAAGGCAACGTGACAAAGCAATCAAGCAAAAGGACTGGAAGAGCTGGTAGATAACAGGGCATCAACTTAAATTAACTCAGCAATTTAGTAAAGATTAGCTGGAGTATAATTTTACTTAAATAAATTCCAGTTAGCCAAATACAATGAAAATAGAGTTCCTTTTATAGAAACTATATCATGCTTTCTGAATGATTTCAGAAAGACTGGAAGCATTAGAGATGAAGTGTAGCCATTTGCTCAATGGACAAAGGTTTTGTTTTATTGTATTTACGTAATGTGAAAGGTTTAGCCACCTGGAGTAGTGCCTGTAAGTGGATGTAAAATGGAAAATGTAGTCAGTGAGACTGATTAATAACCATGGGCAGAAAAATAGGCCAAGTGGAAAAACTTATTCATGTAATTGCTTCGTTTTGCTGACTGCAAAAGGATTTGTTTTGGAAGTGATTTCAGCTATTTAACTTGGTGGATTGATAGATCAGAGAAAGGTCTTAGAAATGATATTACACAATTTTGTTTATAACATGAACTTTGTTTGAGCCAAAAAAATGTGCATCACTTTTTGTATCGCCTTCTAAGACATTTGTCTTGAGAAAATAATGATTGTACAACATAGACAGTCTTTGTGAAAAAAGTAGAAAGAGGGCTTTCCTAAAAATCATGGACTCAGGATTATCAAATTTTAAAAAGACAAAGCTCATTTTTCTCTATTTATACACAAAAATAAATGGGAAAAAAGAGAAATTACCCATAATTTCATTTACCTGATAATTCATGCTGCTATAAAAATATAATTCATGTACTTGGTAAGAAAATCCAAGAATGAAATAAAGGTAAACATGAAATATAAAATTCTCCTCCCTCTAGTCTCACACCCAAGACATCTATAAATTCCCTTGATAATCATTGTGGACAGATTCTTGATTATTTTTCTAAAAATGACTTTAATACACACACCCCCATATAGAATTTATATCTTAAACTAGTTATAGAAAATACAATTGTATCTTTTAATATTACACAAAAGGATGTTCAGAACCTAGGCTTTGTGTTTTTGTTTAACAACTTATCTTCAAGATATTCTGACTTTTAACATGCATTGTATGAATATATCATGTTATTGAAATAATCTGCTACCAATAACATTAATAGCATAGCTTAGTTTATGCATTTTTGCAAGATTATCTATGTGATAAATTCCTACCAGTGAAATTGCTGTAGAGCTTATAAATTAAAAGGTTTTTTTTAATTGCTGTGACCTAATATGCTGCCAAAACATGGCCCCAGTTTATATTCCTACCAATATCATATGAGAATATCTAGTACTCACACACTTGCTAATATGGACATTATTGCATTTTTTAAAGATTCATTAGTTTGATTAGATTGATGTTGAACATCTTTTATTACGCCTGGCCATTTGTATTTCTTCTTCTATCTATTCATCTCCCATGTATATAATTGTATTGACTTATTTGTCTTTCTTGCCTCACTGATTGACAAAGATTTAAATTACTGGCAGTAGAAAAATGGAGAAAAAGAAACTCAAATGCTGTACAGGAAAATATTTTAGAGGACAATTTGACCCTATATCTTGAAATGTAAATTGTTTTTAGTCTTTGACTTAGTAGGTCTATTTCTAGTAATTTTTCTTCACAAATAATAATACAGGAAAAATCTTTACAATGATTAACATAAGTTATTAAAAATAGCATGTCTAATATATTCTTTTTGTAAAATATTAAAAATTTTTAATTGATACATACTTGTACATATTTATGGAGTACAATGCAATGTTTTGATGCATGTATACATTGTATAATGATCAAATTAAAGAAATAATTTTATCCATAGAAAAAATGTTTGGATATTTGTACATCTAAATGTTATAGCAGTTATTTCTGGGATGTGGGACTGTTGCTAGTAATTTCTTCTTTTAGACATTTTTGTAATTTAAAATGATAAGTGTAAATTACTTTTACAATCAAAATTACAATTAAATTATTTCCATTTTGAAAAATTAATTCCACTTGAAAATGTTGTACCAGTGCCACATGCCAGGACTTTCTTATTCTTGGTGCTTGTATAAGGTACAAGTGATGGAACATATTGTCAGATATGTTTGGCTTCTGCCTTATGGTTGAAGAAGAGCTTAGGAGGTATTGCTGCCTAATTTATGAGCTTTTAAGTTGAAGCTTGATGCACGAGAAGCATCACATTAGCTTTAAGAACATTCTGCCTCCTTGGACTATATTCTCTACTTTTTATCATGTTTATTAGCACCAGAACTCTGTGACTATTTCCCAAAGAATTAGAGAAGAAGATCAAGGAAAGTGAGAAGCAACGAAAGTAGATTCAGTTAATACTCTAGCTTGTCAGCAGCTTTCATGAAAGATTTGTTTGTTGAAGAAGTTGAACCTATCGGCTTAAACAGGGATTAACTCTGCTAGCTCTTACAGAGTATGGACAATTAAGAGTTTATTGGGAATTAATTGAAAATAATGCAGATGGGAGGAAGATGATTTAAAGGAAATTATACCAAATGCTTTGAATCAGCTTATGAGTTTTGAACTCATAAACAAATGCAAACTATCATTTGATGAAGGTTATTATAAAGCGATAAAATGATTCAAAGTATAAGAATGGAAAATTGGGAAGAATGAGTGAATTTATAGAAACAAATAGCAAAAATGTAAAACTAAAGGAAAGAGGAACAGTGGATGGGTGAATGGTGTTACCTAAGAATATGGTTTAACAAGCATACCCTATCATTTATGAAGAAATTTCAGTTCTCAAAACACTACTTGTCTTATCTGTTAGGGCTGCTATAACAAAATACCATAAGCTGGGTAGCTTATAAACAACAGAAATTGATTTCTCACAGTTGTTAAGGCCAGGAAGCCCGCAATCAAGGCGGATTCTGTGTCTGGCGAGGGCCACCTTTCTGGCTCATAGATGGTGCCTTCTTACTATGTCCTTGCATAGTCAATGAGCTCTCTGGGGTGTCCTCTGTAAGGTCACTAATCCATTCATGAGATTTCTGACTTCATGACCTAATCACATCCCAAAGGCTCCACCTTCTAATATCATCACCTTGGGGGTTACAATTTCAAAAATTTTCGGGGGACAGAAATATCAAGTCCATTGCATTACTATTTCATCAGTAAGAACTTCATGAACTCACTAAGATTTATGTTTATGTATTTTTGTTTTTGCCCTTTTTTAGTGTTGATATTCTTAATTTATAATATTATCTGCCTGTATAGTTTAAAGAAAGGGTCAATGCCTAATTAGGACAGTAGGTATCTTTTGTTTGCCATCAAAATGTTTTAAGACATTTTAAGTGTGAATACATCCAGGTCATTAAGGTGACAGACATCAGTCTGCTCTTGTTCCACATCCACATGTTTTACTCAAGATCCTAGAGGGAAAACACGTGAAAACATACTGGTAGGTGATAAGCGTCCTTGTAATACTGGCCAACATTCATTATTGCTTTCTATGTACCAGGAATGGGGTTAAACACTTTAACAGATGTTACCCCCTTTTATTATCACAACATCCTAAGGAGTAGATGGGACGATTGTGTCCAATTTAGATACAATAGGAACCGAAACTTAGAAAAGGAACTTAGAAAAGTTAAGCAACTTGCCCACATTTACAAAACTCGTTAGTGGATTAGCTAGGGTTAGAAAATTCCCAGATCCACAGCCGATGTTCTCACCTGCATCTTCAGTATTTCCTGAGTGATTTTAATATTACCCCTAATACTATTTAATAAACAATTAAAGCCTCCACCCTATTCTGGGCTTTACTGTTGAGAATGGAGCACTGAGCCTGATAAACAGTATCCAATTTGGTATGCATGTTTCTGCCAGCTACTTAATACTACTTAAGTCCATTGGACATGGTAGTCAGATTTCTTGACATGTTTTATCCCCAAATTAACAATTTTAGCATATTCAATTGTGGACTTTTAACCCTTAGACCAGACATTATATGAGAGCTACATTAGTGGGAAAAGGTAGTTGCATTTACAAAATTTGGCTCATCAAAGTCTCTTATACTTGAATATACTCGGGAAAGTTTAGATGCATAGCAAAATTATTATTTCACACTTTACACAGATTCAGGCAGATAGAACAGTCTCCAACAGTGGTCACGTAACACCCGTACACAGGCAATCAGATATCTCTATGCTGAAAGGATTAGGGGTGCAGAGGAGTTTGTTCTAATGTATGTTTCAATTCCCTAATGTTCTACTATGATATTTAAAATATTCTGACTGAAGATTGCCTTTCTTTCTTGGCTTCTTTTAATTTACCAGGACCTTTATATAGAAATTTTTTTTTTTTTTTTTTTTTTTTTTTTTTTTTTTTTTACAGAGAGAGTCTTGCTAGATTGTCCAGGCTGGAGTATGTGGCTATTGATAGACACAATCATGGCACACTACAGACTTGAACTCCTGGGTTCAAGTGATCCTTCTGCTTCAGCCTCCAGAGTAGCTGGGAGTTAAGGTGTGTACCCACCATGCTCAGCCTGGCTTATAGAGTCTTGACATCTAATTATAGTTATAGATATGTTCAATATTTGCATTTAAAGGAATAGTATTAATGCTTAACCTCATTAGTGATCAGGGAATTTGAAATTCAAGAAGAAAGAAATATTTTTTATCCATTGCATTATGATAAAAAAATTCAGTGCTACTGAGGATTGAGGGTCACCAACATTATACATTGTTAGTAAGAATGTGAATTGGAATCTTTTTGTAAAGTAATTTGGCAATGATAATTTAAAAAAAAAAAAAACACCATTTGACCTTGCAGTTCTACTTTTGGGACTTGAGTTTATGAAAATTAAAGGACCAGTGAGAAAGAACACTGTTGACCTTTGAACAACGCAGGAGTCGGGGGAGCCGATCCTTTGCAGTCGAAAACCCACATATGACTTCGACTCCCACAAAACTTAACTACAAATAGCTTACTGTTGACCGCAAGCCTTACCGATAACATAAACTGTGGATTAACACATATTTTGCATGTTATATGCATTATATACTGTATTCTTTATTTTCCTTTTTTTCTTTTCTTTCTTTACTTCTTTGATTCCCTGAGCAGAAATATATACTGTCTTCTCTCAATAATGTAAGCCAGAGAAAAGAAAGTGCTATTAAGAAAATCACAAGGAATAGAAAATGTATTTACTATTCATAAAGTGGAAGTGGATCATCATTCAGGCCTTCATGCTTGTCTTCACGTTGAGTAGGCCGAGAAGAAGGAAAAAAGGGAGGAGTTGGTCTTGCTGTCTCAGGGGTGTCAGAGGCAGGAGAGGTGGAGAAGATGAAAGTGGAGGCAGGAGAGGCAGGCACACTTGGTGTAACTTTACAGAAATACCTTGTAATTTCTGTGTGACTTTTTTGCTTTTTCTTTTCTCTGAAAATGTTTCCATATGGTACCAATCCTTCCTCCACCATTTGCTTTAGTTTCAGTTCCTGTATCATAGAAGGGTCCATGTGGTAAAGGAAGTCAAAAGCAGTCTTGACTAACTGGACTCCTGCCAGATTGTCTAATGTCAATTTGTTTTCTGGCACCGTTTCATCTATGTCTTCTTCCTCATCATCTGGCATTGGTTTGGATGCACTCTTCTCCATCAAGTCATCTTCTGGTAACTCCTCTGGTGTTGTTTCCATCAACTCCTAATTTTCTCCAAAATCCATACCTTGAAACCCTTCACCCCTCACCTTTTTTGCCATATTCACAATCTCTTTCATGATTTTCTTGATTGGCTCTGTCGTAATTTCTGTGAAGTCATGCACGGTGTCTGGATACAGTTTTCTCGAGCAGAAATGTTTGTTTTGGGCTTAACAGCTTTCATAGCTTTTTCTATAGCAATTGCAGTTCCTTATGACTCTTTCATCAAGAGGCTGAGTTAGAGATGTTGTGTTTGGGGGCAAGGAGACCTCTTTGATGCCTTTGGTGTTGAACTCTTGAAGTTCTGAGTGGCCAGGAGCACTGTCCAATATCAAAAGAACTTTAAAAGGCAGTCCCTTATGGCAAGGTACTTCCTGACTTCAGAAACAAAGTACTGATGGAACCAATCCAGAAACAGGGTTCTCATTGTCCAGGCTTTTTTCTTGCACTCTGTCAGGTGGAAACTTGAGTCTTTTGTGTTTAACTTTAAGGGGAAAAGTTTACACTGATAAAATCAAAGCCTGAATATTTACTATTACTTGACATTTTTTCCTTTGTTTGAAGAATTCCCCCAACCTATCAGTTTTCATGGAAGCAAGAAACCATCCCCTGCTTTAGAAGTTAAAATGCCAAATGCTTGCTTTCTCAGCCTCCTTTGCAGCTAGGGTACAAGCATATGATTTAGGTTCTGCCAATCTGTTTGCCTGTGCTGAATTTTGACTTAGGAATTAATAAAAAAAAAGAAACAGATTCAGTTATGCTTTCTGTTTCTAGTGGAGGCCATGTAGCAGCTGCTAAAGTATCTGTTGTATAGTGAACCAGTGGGAGTGGTGGTGGTGGTTTAACAGTCGGCCTAGGATTGAGCAACTGGTGTAGTTGCTGCTATCAGCAAGCTGCAGCATCACTTCTTAGAGGTGGTGGCAGTGGTTTCCTCCCCGGACAAGTTCTGCAGCATAGTTTGGGGCACATTTCCTGGCTGCTTAGCTTTGACTCTGGTTTTCCAGCCTTTATAGCAGTTCTACAAGGTCCCTAAGATTTCTATGATAAACTTATTTACTGTGAAAGTCAGCCATGATAGGCTTCTGTGGTTTATATTTTAAAAAATTCAAGATATTTAAAGGTAACAGCAAAGATCTGTTCTTTTAAATTAAGACAGAATCTGTGTCTCATCAGATAGAATGGACAAAATTCAACAAGTTGAATCGAGCTAAAGACCGAAGCTATATTAAACCTGGATGGTCTTAAAAATTTAACTAGATAGACTTTAGGTTTTTGACCAAGCAGAAAATAATTTAGGTAAAAACCAAATAATAAACTAACATTCTAGATGGTCTAGGGTGTTTGGGCCCAAACATCCTGGCTAAAAATATTCATTTTAACTTCATGAGAAATATAGAATATGAAAATATACTGAAAATCTTGAACAATATTTTTCATATTTAAGAAACAACACTTTGCAGGTTTTCAATAGGCATTATGTGAAAGAAAAAGAAATCTATGGTTAATAAATATGATAACTGTGGATATAATCATAATTAAACAGATTTTCATTAATTTCTTAAAGTATTTAACATGTGCTATCCATTGTGAATCTCTAAACATGTCAAAAGTTCAGTATTTTCGAAATGTGTTTGAACATGGAGTGTTATATAATACTTACTAAGAAGTTAAGAAGCAAATATTCACCTAAACAATCTGGCAAATACTAGTGTAGATCAATTATGATCTAACATTTTAGTACATTTTAATGTATTACAGTAATTTTGGTTGCAAGTAACAAAAAGCATAACTCAAGGCAGCTTATATAATAAGGAGATTTTGAACAATAGTGAAGACTCAAGGATAGTGTAATGCAGAGGTTTAGCGATGACACAAAATAAATTCTTCTTGTCTTTCTCTGTTCCTCCACTCTACTTTACTTATTACGTGCTCTAAATTGAATGTTTATGTCCCCCCCAAAATTCATATGTTGAGACCTAATCCCCAATGTGACCATATTTGGAAATGGCGGCTAGGGGAGGTGATTAGGTCATGAGGGCAGAGCCCTCATGAGTGGGATTAGTACCTTTGTAAAAGAAACTCCAGAGATCTTCCTTGCCTTTTCCTCCATGGGAGGACACAGTGAAAAGACAGCTGTCTATGAACCAGAAGCGTCCTCACCAGACACCTTGATCTTGAATTCACTGGTCTCCAAAACTGTGCAAAATAAATTTCTCCTCTTTATAAATCATGCAGGCTATGGCATTGTGATATAGCAGCCTGAACAAACTAAGGTTTCAGTTTTATTCTATGGCTTGAAATTTCATGTAATTACAATACAACCATGAATTTCTACTGCATTGTGATTCTTTGCTGCATTCAGAAAGAGGGCATTTTCTTCTCCAATCATTGAATGGAAAAGCCGTGTGTCCTTTTGCTTTGATTAGCTGAAGGCATATGTTCCTTCCTACACCAATTTCCATGACCGAGAATTAGGCATTGGACCACCCCACTCAAACTTTGTCAGGCTGAGAAATTCATTGTCAGGAGTGTGTTTGAGTGAGAAACATTGACCATTTGAGAGGCTACCACAATGTCCACTACATGATTTTACATTTCAGTAAATTTTGCTAGAACAAAATCGGAGGAGCGGAGCCTGGAGCCCCAAATTTTGTTGACCTGACAAAACGAGGTTGTTTCAACTGGATAGTTTTGAGTCTTAACTTTTGCTTCTATGTCCCAGTCCAAATCTATTTTAAGCAATTTTCAGATCCACATGTTTAGGATATTCCATTTTTTTTGTTTATGCATCTGTTTATTATATATAAGATATGTATATCTAATGTGTATAAATATTTTTAACATGCACCCATACACCCACCTGTATGTATAGTTTGGAGGCCAACATCCAAAACTGTTTCCTCTAAAAAGTGAAGAGAAAAGATGGGTGCAAGAGTCAGAAAGAAAGACTTTATTTACATTTTTGTATTTGTACCTAAACATTTTACATTACAGATGTATTGATATTTTTATAATTTTAAACACTATTTTAAAATAAGGAGATGATTTATCCTAAATTTGGCTCTCAACTAAAATGTATCAAAGTACATCCTAGATGTAATTTGCTTATCAGTTTCCTACATAGGAATTTGAAAGGCCCCTGCATTTCGGAATGGGTCTAACATGTAATTGCACTTGTACGCTATGGTCTACAATTGACAACCAAATACGTACAGAGATAGCTGCAGGGTGCTACAGAGAGCTGGCAACTCCTGTTTTTGCATTAGCTTCTATCAGTTTCTTTACCTTTCCTCTGTGTCTGACACATTTCATATTACTGTTTCTAAATGTTCCCTTAGCTACACAGCTAATGTGCTTATGTCTGTAAGGGGTCTCATGTGAACCTGTAAATAATTAAAGATGCATTAGCTCCCTGGAGCGCCATCATGATTTCCTGAACAAGCCACGATACCTAGAGACCTAATCATACAATTTCCCTATGAAATAGTCTACCTTTGAGGAAGAAGTCGTATCACTCAGCAATGAGTATTATAATTACTCACAGCAGTTTGCCTGGTGCTATATAACATCCAATTTACAGAATTAAAGGTAATGTAATTCAACAGAAAAATGGCTGGTTTTAAGGAATGAATGGCCACATTAACTATGGGAAGTGTTTTTGAGTTGGAGCCTCTATATTAGGGTTTCACAGGGTTTATGTTTTAATTACTATCCTATTCAGCTTGCTGTAACTTTCATTGAACTTTTCTAGAACAAAACAAGTCAGAAATTCATCTTTGATTAAAAGCCAAAAGCAAAGTGCCAAAGAACTGAGACAAATTTTGGTCTTTTGATAGTGACCTATCAGGACTAACCATTCTAAAAGGATAAACACTAATCAGACAAAAAAAGAACCAGATGTAGTATAAAAATCCTATGAAATACACCAAGAAAAAAAATTACTTTTTTTTAAGAGGAAGGATTTAACCTGCCAGAAGATACACTTAGCTGTTTGGAGGTCTAACATTGCTAATCCCAGGGGAGGAAAATAACCAAATAAGATACCAAAGACTCATTTAGACTGCAGAAAATAAAGCTTTACATATTCATACAAAAAATTGGGATGCTAAAGTACAAGGTTTTAGAAATGTCTTATATTAATGTTTAATTTATACCTTAAGAATTAAAAAATTATTTTTCATTGTTATACTTATTATAAAAGTAATAAATGCAGTAGCATTAGATTTAAATACCTCATTGGGTTTAAAATGAGTAATAAATGTCTCTCTCTCTCTGCTACCTGCAATCTTATTACCCAGAAGTAGCTACTGTTAATAATTTCTTGTTTATCCTTTTATTTGTTACATTTCATTTTTTTAAAAGCATACTATACTAGTATACATACTAATTATTTATGAGCCTTGCATTTTATCATTTAATAATATGTTTTAGTGGTCTTTTCACAACAGCATGTATCTCTGTCCCATGGTATCAGTGACTGTATGGTGCACGGTACAGATGCACCATTACTTATTTACCCTATATTTTATTGATTATTTAGATTGTTTCCAATCTGCCCTTGCAGACAGCACTACAGTGAACATCCTTTGCATATATAAAACATATACAACATCCTTTTGCATAATATATTTGCACGTATTATTGCAAATACATCATAGTGGTTGCTGTCAAAGAGAATATACCCTGCTGAGTTTAATAGATAATGCTAAATTGTACACCAAAAATTTCATCAATGTCATCAATGTGCACACTCTCCAAGAGTGTGTGAGCATAGCTCTTTTTCTCAGGATGTCGACACTGAATTTTATCAAAATATAAGTTATGCCAATTTATTAGTTGAAAAATAGTAGCTCAATGTTATGTAGATTTGAACTACCAATGGCGTTGAGCATCTTTTTACATATTTACTGGCAATTTGTTTCTCTTTATCTGTTGTTTCTCTTTTTCTGTGTATTACTTGTCCATATTATCTATTCTTTTTTTTTTTTTTTTTTTTTTTTGAGACAGAGTCTCACTCTCTTGCCTGGGGCGAGTGCTGTGGCGTCAGCCTAGCTCACAGCAACCTCAAACTCCTGGGCTTGAGCAATCCTACTGTCTCAGCCTCCCGAGTAGCTGGGACTACAGGCATGCGCCACCATGCCCGGCTAATTTTTTCTGTATATATTTTTAGCTGTCCAGATCATTTCTTTCTATTTTTGGTAGAGACGGGGTCTCGCTCTTGCTCAGGCTGGTCTCG
>RJWJ010043427.1:0-12606 GCA_004363605.1 Indri indri | reverse complement strand
ATATGGCTTTCCACAGAGGTTGCACTAGTTTGCAGTCCCACCAGCAGTGTATGAGTGTTCCTATCTCTCCGCATCCACGCCAACATTTATTGTTTTGGGACTTTTTGATAAAGGCCAGTCTCACTGGAGATAAGTGATATCTCATTGTGGTTTTGATTTGCATTTCCCTGATGATTAGAGATGTTGAGCATTTTTTCAAGAAAAAATCAAACAATCCTATCAAAAAGTGGGCAAAGGACATGAACAGAAACTTTTCAAAGGAAGACAGAACAATGGCCAAAAAACATATGAAAAATGATATCTCCTTGAGTATTTCCTTTCCTTGCTTCTTTTAAAGTATCTTCCATTTCAGTGAAGGTTTTCTTTTATATACATTTATAAAGCTTGATCTTCTATCTTTTTCTTGTGTCTTCCTGTGTGAACTGTCATTTTATTTGATTGCTCATGCTTTTATACACTATCAGATATACGGTCAAGCTGTCCAGATTTCTAAAAGAAAGGCTAACTTATATACTCTGAAGGCAGTTTTTTTTCTGCTCTTAAAGGTTAGTGGAGACTGAACTGCAAAGCTATCATCCATGTGGTGCAAAGAGAAAAATATGCCCTGATTTTAGTTATCCTTGTAGGCAAGTAGAAGATGGGGCATAAACCAGAATAAATTTTATCCAGAAGTATATATACTTTCTCTCCTGCTTCCCCAGGACTATAAACTAGAACAGATCTCCTGGGACCAGCATCAAGAAGGTAGGTTTTTCTTTCCTGGGGAACATTCATAGGTTTTATTTTACTAATAGAACACCCTTGGGAACTCGTGAACTGTGTTCTTTGGCTCAGGTGGAAGACATGTTTGCTCTCCACATTTTTCCCCTGGATATCCCAGTATAACCCCTGGTTGTCGTGGTAACCATTCCTATATAGCTATCATGTCCATGTGCCCGCCCCACTTCTTTGCCATATGTCATGCTTATTTTTGTCCTAATATCAGAGAGAAGGTTTTTCTTTTGATTTCCTGTTCATGGAAAAATATTTAGGAGTATTCTAAGATTCTGCTTGTGATTATCTTATCTTGGGCAGTAAAGAAGTCAAAGCAAGCAGAAATTATCTGCAAGTTTTACAAAAACTTGTTTCCACTATTACCTCACATAAAAAAGGTAAAATACAGTAATGTTAAGTAAATTTAGGATCATCATTAAGATTTTTTTTAAATCTAGAATATAACTTGTGAACAAATACTGATTATAAATGCACTTTAATTCCTAGGTATTGTAAACCTCATCATGCTAAAGATTAAATAAATGATCCTTTATTTCAATAAGTTTGTCCTTGAAGCAATAACAACAACAACAAAAAATACCCTCACTTACTGACTAGGTGATAATTTGATTACCTAAAAAAATCATATCACAAAGAAATAAATAAATGAAAGAATGGGATCAGAGATTAAGCGAACAAAAACAAAACAAAACAAAACAAAAATATGTTTTTAAATTACAGTGTAAAACAGTCTGTTTTAAATGTATAGTTTTCTCCATTCCTATCAATGCTATATACTTTACTGAGGTGTTGGGCTCCTGCTGGGTCATCTTTCACCCTCATTGGAGTGTCAGAATCAGAACGTAGGGCTTATATTGAGGTTTTTCTCCAGGATCTGCCAATAAGGAAAATAAGGGTGCTCTCTGAAAATCAAGTTTAGAATTATCGCATAACACATTTACTAGTTGCCACTTATTTGTCGAGAATACTGCTCCGAACCAGACATTTTAAAAATGCCAAGACACAGAGTCCCTTTTCTCTGAGTGACTTTATTTTTCACACTGCAGCTAGGGTCATCTTTTTAAGACATACATTTTAATAAGACAATCCTCACTTTAAAGCTTTAAAGTTTTTCCTTTTTGCCTTTGGGAAAAATCTTCAGATCCGTATTGTGGCATGAAAGGCTCTTTGTGAGTGTACATTTCAGCACTATCTTTTGCACTCTACATCTTGCTGCCGAAGTTCTTGCTGTTCCATAAACAAAACATCCTCTGTTGTCTGCAGACATTTGTATATGCTTTTCCTCTGCCAGCAATGGAAAACCCTGCCTGCAATATCTTTCTAAATTGGCTATATTCCTTTAATCTTTCAAGATTCAGCACAGTCGTCTAAATCTCTGAGCTCTAAGGTTCTCTCTTTATTTGACTTAGTGAATCCTTCCTCGGTCTTACAGCATTTACTACACTGTGCTGCAATTGCTTGGCCGTTCATTTTTCTTCCTACTGTAATTGAATGGCTCTTCTTGAGAAAACAGGCTATGTCTTACGCATTTCAAAAATCTCTGGTTCTTAGCAATATTCTTGGTAAATAAACAGTAACAGACATTTTATGAAAGGGATAAATTCTTATCTTACATTCTCCTCTTCTTTTTTTCTTCCTTTCTGTAGTCCTCGTCCTCGTTTACTTATTATTGACAATGAAAATAGTAATTATGGACCACGTACTGTATTAGGCTCATTAAGTATATGATCAAAAAAATCTTTATGATACCTGATGAGGTATTTTGTGAAGTACAAACTGACGTTAAGAAAAGTTAAATTATTTGCCCAATGATATAAAACAGTTAGAATTCTGTCAGAGCCGGGTTTCAACTCTCCCTCTCTCGCTCCCTCTCTGACTCCATCTTATTTCCAAGTCTGCACTGACATCTCTGTATTGTTAATTTTGAAAAGAGCTTGGCATGGAAGGGGAGTTCTTAGGCTGTTGACAGATCAACTAGATTAGTAGATACGGACCAAATCAAATGGTTCTGCTGTTTGATGCCTAGCACTTCAGACTATATCAGGCTGACATTAGAAAAGTATTAAAATTTTTCTAATAAAAAAGACAATATTATATTCACATTAGGAGTATTGCTGTAGTTAGGGAGGGCGAAATGTGTCAACAGGAAAGGCAAGGAGGGAGATCAGCTGTGAGGCTTGAGCACTCCTCCTGGCAAACTGACTCTTGTGCTTTTGGGCCTAGGAAATGAGAGAAAGACAGTTATCATGGCTATGAGAAAAGATGCAATCTACAGGAATCACAGGCAATGTGCAACTGTTGAGTGCAGTTTTCTTTTTTACTGTGTCATGTAAATTTTTTACGCCTATATTTGTATGGGAAAAAGTTAACATAGCAAGCCTGACCCTTGGCTGGCATCTGGGAATTTGGCTTTTGTAACATTCCCCATTGTCCTAATAGGTAGTTTTGTGTGCCTGAGGCACTGAACCCTGCTTTATGAGCTTGTCTATTCAGTTTGTACAAACAATGTGACTGATCATGAACACCTGCTTTGCTTCTGGAATTCTTGAGTTTTGGTTATTGTGGCTGGTCACACTTGCAGAGGATGCCTGCATGACTGGCTTACCAATAAAAGTTTTGGACTCAGTCTCAACTGGGTTTTCCTGGGCTAAAATGCTGAGTATTTTTTGGTTGAAATAAGAGGTATGGTCTGTGTGATCCCTACCCCTGAGAAAGGAGAAATCTGGAAAACTGCGTGTGGACTCCTCCAGATTCTACTTAGTGTCTTTTTCCCTAGCTGATTTGGCTGTGTATTCTTTCACTGCAATAAACCATAGCCATTAGTACAACTGCCTTTGACACCTGTGAATTCTTCTAGTGAATTGCTGAATGCGTGGTAGCCATGGGACCTCCTGCCATTAAGCAATGCTGGTATATTTTTTTCTATTATTTTTGGACAGATGGGTGATTAAATCTTGCATTGAGATTTTGAAATTGTCTATTTCCCTCTATGGGGAGAACTATGAAACACAAGGAAGGAAATAGCAGAGGACGTAAACAGATGGAAAACCATACCATGCTCATGGATTGGCAAAGTCAACATTGTTAAAATGTCTGTACTGCCCAAAATTATCTATGGATTCAATTCAATGTAATCCCTATTAAAATTGCATAATTTCTCTAGGAATACTTCTGGTACTATTTTGAATAGACATGGCAAGAATCAACATCCTAGCCTTGTTCCCGATCTTTAATTTTTTCATGATTTAATATGGTGTTAGCTGTGGGAATTTCATATATATCCTTTATTATGTTGAGATAATTTCCTTCTATTCCTTGTTTGTTGAGAGATTTTATCATAAAAGGACATTTAATTTTGTCAAATACTTTTTTAAACCTCGATTTAGGTAACTATTTAGTGCTTATCCTTCATTCTGTTGATGTGGTGTATCACATTGATTGATTTTTGTATGTTGAACCATCCTTCTGCCAGGGATAAATCCCACTTGGTTGTGGTGCTTTTAACGTGCTTTCAGTTTGCGAGTATTTTTTGAGGTATTTTGTGTATATATTCATTATGGATATTGGCTTGTAGTTTTCTTTTCTTGTGGTGCCTTTGCTGGCTTCAGTTTTAGAATAATGTTGGCTTAATAAAATGAATTTGAGTGTTTTGTCCTCTTCAGTTCTTTGAAAGAGATTGTGAAGGACTGGTATTCGTTCTTCTTTAAATATTTGCTTCACCAGGGAAGCATTTCTTTGTTGGGAGGTTTTTGATTACTGATTCAGTCTTCCTACTAATTATATTTCTGTTCATATATCCTGTTTCCTCATGATTTAGTGTTGGTAGGTTATATATTTCTGGAAATTTATCCACTTAATTTAAGTTTTTAAATTTGTCGATCCTTCTTACTTTTGTGACATCAGTTATAATGTCTTATCTCCATTTCTGATTTTTTAAAAATTTGAGTCTTTTCTCTTTTTTCTTAACAAAAATGTCAATTTAATCTTTTAAAAAAAACCAACTCTTAGCTTCATTTTTTCTTATTGTTTTTCTATTCTCTCTTTTGTTTAAATTCACCCAAATTTTTATTATTTCTATTCTTTGGCTACATTTAAGCTTAGTTTGTTCTTCTTTATCCACATTTTTAAGGTGTAAAGTTAGGTTGCTTATTTGAGATCTTTGTTATTTCTTAATGTAGGCATTTGTCACTAAATATTCCCCTCTTAGTACTACTTTTGCTGCATCCCGTAAGTTTGCATATTCTGTCTTTTTGTTGTGTCAAAACATGTTCTAATTTTTTTCTTATTTATTTTTTTACCTATTGGGTGCTTAAGAGTATGTTGCTTAATTTTAAACTTAATTTAAATTAATTAAGAATTGTTATATTACCTAACATGGCCTATCCTGGATAATGTTCTGCTTGCACCTGAATAGCGTATGTGTTCTGGAGCTTTTGGGTGGAATGTTCTGTGTGTGTCTGTTAAGTCTGTTTGGTCTTTAGTGTTGTTGCAATGTGTTGTGTCCTCATTGCTTTTGTGTCTGGATGTTGTATCCATTACTGAAAGAGGAATGTTGAAGCCTCCTGCTGCTATTGCTCTGTTGTCCATTCATCCCTTCAGTTCTGTCAATATTTGCTTTAAATATTTAGGTGATCTGGTATTAGGTGTATACATAATTGTTATATTTTCTTTTTATTGTTATGTAATGTTCTTTTTCTTTTGTGACAGTTTTTGTCTGAAAGTCTATTTTTTTTTCCTTGTAAAAGTATAGCCACCCCTGCTTTCCTTTGGTTACCAATTTCATGGAATAACTTTTTCCATCTCTTCACTTCAGCCTATATGTGTCCTTAAATCTGAAGGGAGTCTCTTTTTTACAGCATATAATTTATAGTTGTATGTTGTATTTTTATCCATTCAGCTACTCCGTGTTTTTTGATTGGGGAAGTTTAATTCACTTATATTTAAAGTAATTATTGATAAGGTAGGACTTACTATCGCCATTTTGTTAATTGTTTTTTGTCTGTCTTGTGGTTCTTTTGTCACTGTTTTCTTCACTTGTTATCTTTCTTTGTGCCTGATTGACTTTTTTGGATTGATATAATTTCATTCCTTTCTATTTGTGTTTTTTTAATCTTCAATATGTACTTTCTTTTTGGTTATTACTGTGGCTTACATAAAACTACTTATAATGGTGTCTTTTTAGATAACAACTTTATGTCAAGTACATATGGAAACACTATGCTTTTTCATCCGTGCCTCATGCATGCTTTATGTTATTGATATCACAGTTTACATCTTTTTATGTTGTGCACTGGCTAATGTATTTTTAGAATTAAAAGTGATTTACCTAACACTGTTACAGTATGACAGTATTCTCTGTTTTCTATATATTTATTTTTACCAGCAGGTATTATACTTCAATATGCTTTCATATTGCTGTTTAGCATCTTTTTGTTTCAACTTGAAGAACTATCTTTGGCATTTCTAGCAAAGGCAGGTCCAAATTTAGTGATGATGAACTCTCTCTGATTTTGGTTGCCAAAGAAAGTCTTTATCTCC
The DNA here is from genome assembly GCA_004363605.1 of Indri indri. NCBI lineage: Eukaryota > Metazoa > Chordata > Mammalia > Primates > Indriidae > Indri > Indri indri. Next base: position 6,294 of record RJWJ010043427.1, on the reverse strand, counting down.
TTCATTTTGAAGTACATTGTTACCAGGCACAATATTGTTTGTTGGCATTTTTTTTTCTTTCATCATTTTGAACATATCATCTCTCTTCTGGCCTGTAATGTTTTTGCTGAGAAATCCACTGATAGTTTATGATTCTCCCTTAGATATAATAAATTACTTTTCTCTTACTGCTTTCAAGGTTCTTTTTTACTTTTAACAATTTGATTTCAATGTATCTCAGTGTGAATTTTGGGGAGTTCTTATTTGAGCTCTTTGGGGCTTCCTAGATCCAGATATTCATTTACTTTATCAACTTTGAAAAGTTTTGTCCATTATTTCTTTGAATAAATTTTCTTCCCCTTTCTCTCCTCTCCTTCTGGGTCATACAAAACATGAGTATTGGTCTGATTAGTGGTGTCCAATTAATTGCAAGAGGAATTCTTGAGGTCAGAACTTTGATGCTAAATTTTTACTGGATTCATGTATTCTGATAATTACAATAAAATAAACTTATTTTATCCCTGAAGCTTTAGGAAGCAGTGTTTTTACTCTCACTAATTGTTGTTTCTTTTTGTTTTCAGAGATATTTTGCCTCGTAATTTTAGGGTTTATGGTTACAATTACACAGAAATTATGCAACTGTTGCCCAAGAGTTTCAGGTGAGGATTATAATTATCTATCTTTTAGTTTTGTTGTGTCCTTTTTTCTCCCTATTGTCCTAAGGTTTAGGGTTTCGTATTATTGTTTGTTTTAGTTTTTCTTTAAATAGTAAAGTAAATTAACAGGAGTAATTACTTTTGTTAATATACTCTGAGTTATCATCCATACGCAGATTCTGTCTATATGATCAATTCAAGGAAAGATGATTATATATTTTAAAATATTAATTTCACAATGAGTAGAAAAGTTCTTAAGTTGCTGAGATAATAGAACATGAACATGTAATGCCTTTTACTAGAATAAAAAACAATAATTTGAATCAGAAAAAACCCAAGTCTCTGAAGAGATGGAGACTTCAAAGCCATGTATAGAGAATATTCAAGGACAAAATAAGAAACATCCATAAGACTACATAGGCATTTAAGGAAATTAAATGATTTAAAATTTTTGTGTATTTTGGAGTGTCATACAGTGCTATATGTAATTTAAAAAATAAAAAAGCAATGTGAATAGATTTACAAGAATTTCTCATTTCAGAAATATCAGTTTTTTTAATTTTTAAATTTTTGTTAGTATGGGTACAGAACTGTTATAAATATATATATATATATATATATATATATATATATATATGTATTTAGGATATATGTGATGTTTTGATACAAGCAAACAGTGTGAATTAATCAAAACAGGGTAATGGGATATCCATCACTTCGGACATCTATCATTTCTTTGTGTTAGGAATATTCCAATTCTACTCTTTTAGTTGTTTGAAAATATACCTTAACTTATTGTTGATTATAGTCAGTTTGTTGTACTATCAAATATTGTTCATTCTATCTATTTAACTACAGTTTTGCACCCATTGATCATTGCATTTTATCCCCCAACTCTTTGCTACCCTTCCCAGCCCCTGGTAACCATCGTTTTACTCTGTGTCTCCATGAGATTGATTGTTTTAATATTTAGCTCCCACATATGAGTGAGACCTTGCAAGATTTGTCTTTCTCTGCTCAGCTTATTTTACTTAACAAATTCTTCCCCAGTTCCATTGATGTTGTTGCAAATGGCAGGATTTCGTTCATTTTTAAGGCTATATTAATATTCCATTGTGTATACGTACCACAATTTCTTTATCCGTTCGTCCATTGATGGACACTTAGGTTGATTCCAAGTCTTGGCTATTGTGAACAGTGCTGCAGTAAACATGAGAGTGAGATGTCTTTTCAATATACTGAATTCCCCTCTTCAGGAAGGGAATACCACTTAGCAGTGGTATTGCAGGGTCATATGGCACTTCTATTTTTAGATTTTTTGAGGAAGCTCAATACTGTTCCCCATAGTGATTGCACAAGTTTACATTCCCACCAATGGTGTATGAGTGTTTTCCTTTCTCCACATCCTCACTAGTGTATGTTATTTCCTGTATTTTTTATAAAAGCCATTTAAACTGGGGTGAGATGATATCTCATTGTAGTTTTGATTTGCATTTCTCTGATGACTACTCATGTTGAGCATTTTTTCGTATAGCTGTTGGCTATATGTCTTGTTTTGAGAAATGTCTATTCAGATCCTTTGTCCATTTTTTATCACATTTTTTGATTTTTACATATTGATTTGTTGGAGCTACGTATATATTCTAGTTATTAATTGTCAGTTAGTAGTTTGCAAAAATTTTTTCCAGTTCTGTTGGTTGTCTCTTCCCTTTGTTATTGGTTCCTTAGCTGTGCAGAAGTTTTTTAGATTAATGTGATCCCATTTGTCCAATTTTGCTTTAGTTGCCTGTGTTTTGGGAATATTACCCAAGAAGTCCTTGCCCAGACCAATGTCCTGAAGACCTTCACCAATGTTTTCTCTTAGAGGTTTCATAATTCCTGGTCTTAGATTTAAGTCTTTAATCCATTTTGATTTGATTTTTGTATATGGCAATAGATTAAGTGTCTACTTTCATTCTCCTGCATATGGGTATACAGTTTTTTGAGTACCATTTATCGAAGAGACCCAAAATTAGTAGAAGTAAAAAAATAATAAACATCAGAGCAGAAATAAATGAAGTTGAAATCCCCAAAATTTATGAAATATCAATGAAATGAAAAGTTGGTTTTTTGAAGAGCTAAACAAACAGACACACCATTAGCCAGACTAAGAAAAAAAGAGAAGATCCAAATAAACAAAATCAGAGATGAAAAAGGAGACTACAACTGATAGTGCAGAAATTCAAAGGATCATTAGAGACCACACGAACAATTATATGCCCATAAATTGGAAAACCTAGAAGAAATGGATGAATTCCTAGACACACACAAACTACGAAGATTGAACCAGGAAGAAATCCAAAACCTAAATAAACCAATACAAAGGAATAAGATAGAAGCAGTAATAAAAAGTCTCTCATGAAGAAAAAGCCCAGGACCCAGTGGCTTTCCTGCTGAATTCTACCAAGCATTCAAAGAAGAACTAAAACCAATCCTATGTATACGATTTCAAAAAATCAAGGGGGAGGGAACACTCCCAAACTCATTCCATGTGGCCTGAATATTAATACTAGCAAAATGAAATCAACAACACATTAAGAGAATTATTCATCATGATCAAGTGGGACTCATCCCAGGGATTCAAGGATGTTTCAACATATGCAAATCAATAATTATGATACATCATATCAACAGAATGAAGGACAAAAGCAATATAATCCTTTCCATTGATGCTGAACAAGCATTTGATAAAATTCAACATCGCTTCATGTTAAAAACTCTCAAAAAACTGGATATGGAAGGAACTTACCTCAACACAACAAAAGCCATATATGACAGACCCACAGCTAGTATCATACTGAATTGGGAAAAACAGAAAGCCTTTCTTCTAAGATCTGAAACAAGACAAGGATGCCCGCTCTCACCACTGTTATTCAACACAGCAAGGCCTCTTCTGTGGTTATTTTGGCCCGCCTGATGACTGTGTGTCATGGTGTCTTCCTGTTTGCAATGAATCTCCCAGGAATCCTTTGAGCTTCTTGTGCCTGGATATCTAGATTTTTAGCAAGGTCAGGGAAATTTTCCTCCATTATATCCTGAAATAGTTTATCCAACCCTTGTGTATTGTCTTCTTCACCTTTAGGGATGCCTATTATTCTTATGTTAGGCCTCTTCACATAATCTCACATTTCTTGTAGTCTTTGCTCTTTTCTCTTATTTCTCTGCTTTATCTCTGTGACTCCTTTATTTAATTGAAAGTTGTTATTTTCAATCCCTGAGATCCTTTCTTCTGTTTTATCTACCCTGTTCTTGAGGCTTTCCACTGTGTTTTTTAATTTATTGAATAATTTTTTCATTTCCACAAGTTTGGTTTGTTTTTCCTTTAATAATTAAATTTCTTCAGTGAATTTTTCTTCCACATCCTGGATTTTAAAAAAAATTTTGTGGTTTCTTTATGTTGGTTATCTATTTTTTCTTGCATTTCATTGAGTTTTCTTACAATCCATGCTCGAAATTCTTCTTCTGTCATTTTGGTGTTCTGAATTTGGTTGACGTCCATTACTAGAGAGCTGGTATTCCCTTTTGGGGGTGTGCTTTCTGTTGATTCTTCATACTTCCAGAGTTCTTTCACTGATTTATTCCCATCTGGATCAGCTGTTGCTTCTTACCTTTAGATTTTTGTTTGGACAATGACATGCCCAGTTTAGTCTCTGAAGCAGTAGGTGGTGTTTGTGGGTGAGATTCGACCACACCCTGCGTGATGAGTCAGTAGATGCAGTGAAAGGATGTGTAAATTGGCCTCCCTGTCAGTAGGTGGCGCTTGCTTGGAGGAACAGGCTGCAGTGTTGTTTTTGGGTCCTGTAACCACCTCTTGTTCCTCTGGAGAGGCACTCTAGTGCCTCAGGTGGTGGGGGGGCCCTGGGACTTCGGGGTGTATCCTTATTCTCCACCTCAGTAGGGGTAGGTGGGCGAGTGAGTCTGGGTGGACCTGAGTTGGATAAGCCTACCCTCAAGCACCGGAAATGCTGTTAGCAGGGTCAAAGTTCTGTTCTCTGCTTCTGGGCATAGCTGCCAGGGAGGTCCTGAAACCTCCCCACTCAGCCGAAAAGTCTGCGTGTGGGGGTGGGGCTGTCTGAGATCTGCAGTCTGGAGCAGGCCTCGCTTCTTTCCACCCTCCCAGATACCATGTTTTCTCCTGGGTTTTTGCCGGCAGGCAGGACCTCAAGCCAGTAGATCTCCCCTGTGTGTGATGCCGGCTGGGAGGGTCCCTGCCAAGAACCCCATCCTGAGCTGGGTGTACAGCCCTCCTGTGGGAGGAGGATTTCCCCTCAAGCACGCTGATCTGCCCCTGAAGGCACTTACACCTCAGTAGGCTGGTCACAAATATCCTTCCTGTAACCTGGGGCAATGCAATCGAGACTTGGGTGTATAGGATCTGGCCTACAGGCCTGTCCCCTGGGCCCTGGAGATCAATCCCTGACCCTGCCAGGGAGAGGAGTGCTGGTCTCAAGACAACCGTGGGGTAAGCTGGATCGATGTCTCTCCACCTCAGGATTTGCTCCACTCTCTGGAGTCACCAGGAAGCAGCACCTGGGAGGGTTGGAGCTCACATTCTGAGTACCCCTCAGTCCACTGTAGAGCCCCAAAAGGAAAGGTCCCATTCCCTGCAGATGCCACTGGGTGCTGGCTAAATTGACTCTCTTGGCAGCCACGGGTATGGAAGGGGAAGGGGAGAATGAAGCAATTTGGCGCCTGCCAATGGGCTCGGGTCTGTGGGCTGGAAGGTGCCCCAAGGGAGCTGGGAGCCTCATGCCCTGTCCTCAAAAGGCTCACTGCTCACTGGCAGTGGCCATCTCTCGGCTGGTGTTAGCAGGTCTCTCCAGCTGCTCAGGAGCCCACCAGCAGTCTGAGATGCAAGGGAGGGGAAATTTAACCTCTCTGCGTACCCTTGTCGCTGGTCCAAGACTCTCAGGGGCCTTTATCCTTCCAGTTCGCCTCTGCAAATTCTTACCATGGAGTCTCCTGTATTTTCAGACACACTTCCTTCCAACCCTCATCTGATCTGTGTTTGTTTGCCTGTTTATCTTTCTTAATTTCTTCTAAAATCTGTCTTTTTTGCAGAGACACTCTGGCTGCTGGTTTCTCTCATCCATAATCTTGCCCCTCTCTGGTCTACAAGTTCTTATGTAATTCTCTCCTCTTGGTGGATTGCGCTTAGTGAATGGCTTCCAACCAAGAGAATATGACAAAAGCAATGAGATGTCACCTCCAAGATTGAGGTATGAAAATTCTGTGACTTCCGTCTTGCTCTTTCTCCTCTTTGTTCTCTCTCTATGTCTCTCTTATCTCACCCCTAACTGCAGGGAAGCAAGCTGAGGTATTGTTAGTTGCCCTATGGAGAGACCACAGCAGCAAAGAACCAATGAAGGACTTGGCCTACAGACAGAAAAGAACTGGGACCCTCAGTCCAAACTGAAACCTGCTGGTAAGTGAGATGCCCAGTCGACCCTCAGTTCAGACCACAGCCCCAGCCTCCCAAGAGATCTTGAGGCAGAGACACCCAGCTGAGCCATGCCGGGATCCTAAAACACACAAACTTTCAGATAATTATAATGCTTATTGTTACAAGCTGTAAGTCTGAGTATTGTTGTCACCAACAATAACTATTATTACATAGCAG
>RJWJ010043426.1:0-12599 GCA_004363605.1 Indri indri | reverse complement strand
TCTTATTAGTGCATTATATCTTGATAAAGGATTTGTCTCAATAAGCCTGTAGCACCAACTTACTTGAATTGATTATATATATTACAGTTTAAATGGTTTTCATCTGACCCATTTTAAATTCATTGCTTTATAATTTCTTTATGAGACAGGATAAGTAGGAGTAGGCAAGAGGATTCTCTTCTATTACACTCTGATTTTTATATGTTGGAGCATATTTTCCAAGTGCCAAAGTCAGTTAGTCTATTTTCCACATCTGAGAAAAGTACCAAAAAAAAAAAAAAGTTAAGATGTGGTAAATTAAATTTATTTACTGAATTCTATAATTAATTTACATTCTTTTTTACAAGAGTAGTAATTACTAACCAAGGACTCAATTACTAACAAAAAAAAAGTTAATGATGTTTTTAAAAGCATTGCCTTTTATAATTGCCTTTATAATAGTTTAAGAATATCTGCTTCATTATATCTACTGGTCGTCTTCTCTTTATCTGAAGTAAATACAATGAGTCTTTCTAATTTCATTTATAAATCTACCTCATATCTTCAACTTTTTTGTCAATCTGTCCTTGTCTTTTAAGGCCTATGTATGTTAATCCTAGCTATTATGTACACAGCATGCACTTTCCATAATGGGCCCCCAAGAGGTCACATTTACTTCCTTCTCTCTTTTCTGCAGGGACTGATAGATTAGCGAATAAACTATTAAAAAAGAAACTGTAAAACAAAACTATCTAACCTAGCTTTCTTTTTATTTGTTTTGTGTTCTTAGAATAACATAGTTATTCTGTATATTGATCATGGAGTTTTGTGCATGGAGTTCACGCAGTCGAGGGCTAAGAGCTGACACGGAAACGAATGGCATGTTTTTGGTTCAGGGTGAACAGTGTTTTATTTATGATTAAATAGGCCTAAAGTAAATTTCTAACAAATGTCCCTTCTTTGTTGTCTGTTCTCAGTCCCTTGTTTAGTTGTTTACTTCCTGACATGATATACACTTTAGTACTTTTTTTTCTGAATTCAACTTATTTTCCAGAATCTGATTGTTAGATGATCAAAACGCTTACTTGTTAAGACTGTATCTCTGTACTGGAGATCTCTGGCAACTAATGAGTGTCAGGATTCATATCACATGTCTTGACAGATACAGTCACTAGCGTGCTTGGGCGCGCTCTCTCTCTTTCTCTCTCTCCCCCATATCTATAGATATAGATATAGATAGATATAAAATATGAGCGCGCACACACACACACACACACACACACACACACACACACACACACACGAGGGCTGTCTGGAAAGTACCCAGCCATCGTTAATATAACTAGAAAGGTTACGTTCCAAAAAAAGTATTAGCAAGTATATCTTGTAGCAACAATAGGTAAATTCCTTAACCTGAAAATGAGCATTTAAAATTGTCTGATGCAAATATGTTACTACTAAATTGGAGAAATTATAAAAGAGTTTACATTAAAATTAGGATAAAAACACAAGAATGGTTACTGTAATGATTTACTTTCAACATTGTAATAGAATTTCAAAAAAATGTAGTATGTGAGATAAAAGAAACTTAGTGTAAACATCAGAAAAGAAAAAATGATGCTGAAGATGTTCAGAGATGATACGATTGTCTAAATAGAAAACCACAAATAATCTTCAGACAAAATAGAGTTGTATAAGTTGAACAGTTGTCATATCAATATACAAATTAATTGCATTTCTACCCGGAAGTACTGAACAAATAGAAAATGTTATTTGATTTCATAAAGAAATATAAGAAAAAGTGTTTAAGGAACTAAGGAATAAATCTAAGGAAAGACAGCCATGGCTTTTATGAAGTTCATTGTAAGCCTTTAATAGTAATAAAATAATTATTTTATACTGATAAAAATTAATATTTATAAAAATTAAATATTATCAACACCATTAGATTAAGTAATGTAAAGATATTGATTCACCACAAATATACCATAGTCCATTAGGATCTTTTTCCCAGAGAAGTTTATGAGATTATTCTATTGATAAAACTTATTTGAAAAAACAGAAAACTCAGAATAGTTATGAAAATTCTGAAAAGGTTCTAGTCAGGTGAACTTATCCTCCCAAATATTCACATTTTTAGTAAACCAATATTAAACCTTTGGAATAATTAAGATAGTGTATGTATGTGTGCATATGTGTGAGTGTGTGTGTGTGTGAGAGAGAGAGAGAGACAGAGAGAGAGAGAGAGAAAGAGGATAGTCAAATAGATCAAAAATACAGAACTAAGAGCCCAGAAATATGTGGAAACTTGATATAGAATGTAGGACGGAGTACAGAGCAGTGGGTGAGAAGATGAATTATTTAATAAATGATGTTGGCAAAATTGCTTAGCCAGAAGCTAAAAATAAGTTAATAAATTGGATCCCTGCTTTATACCATACACAAAAATCAATTACAGAAAGATTAAGGACAGAGACGTAAATGGCAAAATTTTAAATAATTTTAAAAATACATATTTATGATTTCAGAATAGGGCAGATTACTTTTTAAAATATACAAAAATATAAATTATGAGGAAAAGATATATAAATTAGACTACTTGGAAATTTAGAACCTTGGTTCATCACAAGACATGGTAGACAAAATGAAAGAACAATTGCAAACTTAGAGAAAATACTTATAGCTGATAAAGTATTAATACCTAGACAGATAACTAAGAAAATGGCAAATTACTTATTTAAATAAAAGAAAAAAATGTAGGTATTTTATAAGAAAAAAATATGAGTGGCAAATAAAAATATGAAATTTTGATTAATCTCATTAGTAATCATGAAAATGTATATTGAACATATAATAAAATATGACTTTTTAAAATGCTAAACTTCCAAAAATCAACCAGGCAATACCATTTATTCCTGAGAATGTGGAAAAACAGGAATAATCATAGCCTAATAATCTAATGAATACAAATTATATAAATTTTAAAACATTCGTATCACCTAACAATGTTGAAAATCTTCATACTTTATGAACCAACAATTTCACAAGTAGAAATATGCCCTACATGTGTTCATGTTTTCCTGGATCTTTGTCTATTAGAAAAAATGTCAAGAAATCAAAATTCCATTGACAAAAGAATAGATAAGTTTATTGTAATTAGATTTATAAAGCAGAGCACTACACAACAATGACAATAAATTTCACTCACAAAATCATGTAATTAACCTTAAAAATTAAATGTTCAGTGAAAAAAAGTTGCAGAAAAATATATACAACAGAATAATTTCAGTTACATAAGTAATATAAATATATATACATAAATAATATAATTATATAACATAATCACATTTATGATAAAACCATAAAATAGAAAAAGGATATGGTTAGCATAAAATTCAGCTTACTGGTTGCTCTGGGAGTTCAGAGGTGTTATGTAGGAGGATCAATGTTTATTATCCTAAGTTAGATGGTAGGTCCTCAGAAAGCACTTTTAATCATACTTAAAATTATGCAAATATATTATGTATGCTTATATATGTTACATGTCCTATGTCCAGAAATAAAAAGTGGGAAGAGGAGGAGAGAGAAATACATTCCAATCAGAAAGAACAACTTTACATAAGTTTCTTTGGGAATGACATCACAGTGCATGAGAATAAATGAATCCAAAGGACTAGGACAAAATGATACAAGACGAGGGTTGAGGTGTAGGTGGGGAAAAGAAAGTGTGCACTTGGATGAGCATGATGCACACTTTCATATATATCAGTACCCACGAAAAGGAGCCAGAAATTCTTAGAGAAATGTTGGATGAAAAGTCTGGGAAAGATCCCAAGAATGGCAAAACAAGCACCACATGTCCTCACTGTCAAATTGGTATTAACTGGTCAACACTTAAGTGCACATATAGCAAAAACATTCATCAGGTGTCGGGCAGGTGGGAGGGTGAAGGAGGGGTTGGGTATATTCACACCTAATGTGTGCGGTGAGCACCGTCTGGGGGATGGACACGCTTGAAGCTCTGACTCAGTTGGGGCAAGGGCAATATACGTAACCTAAACATTTGTACCCCCGTAATATTCTGGAATAAAAAAAAAAATTTTAATGATAAAAAAAAAAGTCTGGGAAAGGAAGAGTAAGAAATGAATCTGAGAAATTTAATTATGCCAGAAATCACAGAAGTGCTCACAAATTAAAGGGTGTATCAAAAGATAGGTTTCTGATCTGAGTGAGACAGAATAGCTTGCAGCAAAACCAAGGTCCTAACAAGAACAAGAATAAAGCCAAGTAAAACCCACACACACAAATCATGTTTAAAGGCATCAGAGAGCTGTTGAAGCACAAAGGACAAGCGCAACTAAGAATGCAGATATGCCATACTCTTCTAAAGATGCCATGAAGAGATCTGACCAATTCACTTTAGCTAATTGATCAAACTGAGCATCATTAATAGTGTGACATCTGATAGTGCAGCCCCCAATAGGATGCAATAGGTCATGCACAAAATCACCCACAAACCCCTCAATATTTTAACAGAAATGCAGTCAAGCCTCCAAACGTTTTTTGCGACTCGTAGGAAATGTATCAATAGAAAATTGAGTTAAACATCACAAGAAGTCAAACAGACAAATTCAAGGTAAGTCTACAAGAATACTTACTCTTTATGAGTCTTCAAAAAGTCAATGTCATGAACAACGGCTTCTTTGGATTAAAAGAGAGACATAACCATCAATTGCAAAGCTTTAAGCCAGATTGAATCCTGGCTTGGGTCTAAAAAAAAGTGAAGAAAAACAGATTCTTGTAACAAGTGGGTAAATTTGAATGTGGACTCAAGAGTAGATGGCATTAAAACTATTTTTAACTTTTTAAGATTGATAAACGCACTGATATTGATTGTAATGTCTTAAATAATTAAAAATCTAATAATCCAGAGTGTTGCACAATATAATCGATTAAACAGAAAAAAGTGAAGATCTTTATTTAAGAAAACTACTACCTAATAAGTGTAGAAGGGATGGTGAAAAGCCTGCAATTAGTTCCTATTTAATGGTGAGTACACAAAGTGCTTGTTTCTCCATTCTTGTGATACTTTGCTTAGAAGAATGGTCTCCAGTTCAATCCAGGTTAATAAAGAGGTAGTAGTGTACCATTTTTTTATGGATGAGTAGCACTCTATGGTATACGTATACCACATTTTATTAATCCACTCTTGTATCGATGGGACTTGGCTTGTTTCCACATCTTTGCAATTGTGAATTGTGCTGCCATAAACATTCTAGTGCAGATGTCTTTTTTATAGAATGCCTGTTTTTCTTTTGGGTAGATACCCAGTAATGGGATTGCTGGATCAAATGGTAGTTCTACTTGTAGTTCTTTGAGGTATCTCCATATTACTTTCCACAGAGATTGCACTAGTTTGCAGTCCCGCCAGCAGTGTGTGAGTGTTCCTCTCTCTCCACATCCATGCAACATTGATTGTTTTGGGACTTTTTGATAAAAGCTATTCTCACTGGCGTTAAGTGATATCTCATTGTGGTTTTGATTTGCATTTCCCTGATGATTAGAGATGTTGAGCATTTTTTCATATTCTGTCTTCTTTTGAAAAGTTTCTCTTCTTGCCCTTAGCCCACATTTTAATGGGATTGTTTGATTTTTTTTTCTTGCTGATTTTCCTGAGTTTTATATAGATTCTAGTTCATTTTTTTAGGCAAATCCATTGTAGGGATAATTATTTTTAATGTTAGAAGAATGCGTTGCAAGAAGTTCAGCAGGACTAAGAATAGTGGGCGGGCCCGTCAGTACGGCCTCCCTTGAGAAAAGCCCTCAGAGTCTGAGGCTGAGACACTTTTCTCAGGGGCCTCTGAATGGTGTGGAGCATCGCACACCAGGGGGAGCATCGCACACCAGGGAGCAACGCTGGAGGATGGAGAGCCAAGGACATGAGGGCAGGGCTGAAAGAAAAGAAACAATGTGTTTGTTCCTACATGGTAAGCCCTCATGTCTTCACAGAAGTTGCTACTGTACAAAAAGCTGAGTGTTTCAATTTCCCGAAAAACATGGAGAAGAAACAGTTACAAATTCAGGGTATTGTTCAGGTGAAACAGTCCAAAAGGATTTCAAAGCATGGAGTCAGAGAGATGCAAGGACTCCATGAAATTTTTAAGAACCTCCTATAACAATTAATACCACAGGAGACTTACTTCAAGTTCACCCCCTTCTCTGAGGGGTCAGAGAGGCATGGAAAATATCCGTATCACTTATAGATAAGGAAACAGTGACCAACTGACTTAAAATTTTGGCCACATCACTCAAGAATGTAAAGTCTAGGCTGGATCCAGAATATCACGTTCCTGAAAAATAGTACAAAATGTATATATGTATATGTGTGTGTGTACATGTATGTGTGTGTGTGTATGTAAAACTTTGCTCTTCAAGCACAAAGTGAACTTACTATTAAATATCATTAAAATAAGGATCTTTTCCTATCAATTGCAATAATTAGATGTTTACCCTTTTTTTTAACTTTTGCCATGAAATTAAATACATTCCTGAACATCTTCTTGAATTATCAGATAAAAATTTAAGGAAATTGCAAAATTCACTCCTGATTCCTTCAAGAAAGATTTTTGAAGTAAAATTTCAAAGATGAATTATATACACTTCTCAAATACTTTGATTGCATTAATTTTCAAGATAAATAGTAAGTACCCAAGACAGTTAAAGTGTTTTTTAAAAATTATTTTAAAGGAACATCAAGGACAGGAGGAAAGAAGATGATTAGATCCAGGAATTTTGGAAAATGCATAATAGTGTTCTGCATAAGCATGCCGTGCTGGGGACAGGCTTTGAATGTGTATAGACTTATTCATATCTCAAAAAAATATCAGAAGTGATTTAAGCTCTGCCAGAAATAGCACTTACATTGGCTAGACTTACCTGCTGCATTTTCATAGCTGCCACCGAATGCCCAGTTCATAGTCTCCTGTGAGTGCAGAAATGACAAGAAAACTGCACTTCTTTCAGCTCTGCTCAGCATCATTTTCTTGGTATCTCTTGATTACTCACTGTGTAGAAGTCAGGCCTGCTGTGACAGTGATTCCAGCATTAAAAGCTGTTGTCGCCACATTTTATTAATGTTCCCCAAGATAGTCAGTGATTTCTACACTCTTCTGGAATTGTAAAAAATAAGCTTCCTAAACTAACACAGTCCTCAGGGGAAAACTATCAGGTCATTTATTAGCTCTCCAAGTTTAGACAAAAACATTACTTTGTCACTTGTAACCTACAAATTCTTCATTTAGGGTTGAAGTTAATATTTATCGTTGAAGGACATTTGTTGTGAAATACTTTTATCACAGGTTAAGATATTTATGTGATATTGTAATTTCATGAAAATGATTAAGTCAATCTGAAACATTTTATTACTATCTTAGGTTCACAGTGTACATACTATATTAAGATTATTATTAAAATTAAAATACTTAATATTAGATAACATTCCTTAATTATTTAGAAAATTCCTTCTTTGATTTTTTTGATATACTGTGGATTTACATATTTAAAATAACATATATCTCTATATTTATCATCTATCCTTGTATCTATCATCTATCCATACATCCATCATCTGTTTATCTCTATCCTCTATCTTTCTAATCTGCCCATTTCTCCTTGGTCCTGAGATGCTATGCTGGATGTTAATTAAGACATTGCATTATTTCAAAATCCTAATCAGCCTGGTGTAAAGTGCCCTTTCAACATCAATTTGTTTAGATATGTGTGTGTATGTGTTTGCGTTTTATTTTTGACACGTATCATATGCTTGTCAGTCTCAATTTCCCAAACAGAGAAATTTTTCAAACATAAATAAATGTTGAAAGCCAGGCATGGTGGCTCATGCCTGTAATCCTAGCACTCTGGGAGGCCGAGCTGGGAAGATTGATTGAGCTCAGGAGTTCGAGATCAGCCTGAGCAAGAGCGAGACCCCGTCTCCACTATAAATAGAAAGAAATTAGCCAAACAACTAAAAAATAGAAAAAAATTAGTGGGGCATGGTGGCATGAGCCTGTAGTCCCAGCTACCCAGGAGGCTGAGGCAAGAGGCTCGCTTGAGCCCAGGAGTTTGAGGTTGCTGTGAGCTAGGCTGAAGCCACAGCACTCTAGCCAGGCAACAGAGTGAGACTCTGTCTCAAAAAGAATAAATAAATAAATAAATGTTGAAAAGAAAATGAACATAAAGAAAGCTTTTAAAAATCCATAATATTACAATTGTTTTGCTCTTCTGATTCCATTTATGTATTTGCGAAGAATAAATTCAAAGCTATTATTTTGTAGTGGTCTAGAACATAGATTCTACAGCCTGGCTGCCTGGAATTCCAGCTCTGACACTAAATTTGTGAGCCTGGGCAAGATTCTCTCTGTAGGTTAAGTTTCTGTTCTATACAATGTGGATAATGAAATAATACCTGATAGGGCTGCTGAAAAGATTTACTTACAGCATCAAAATCACTTATGTAAGTGTTACATAAACGCTAATTTTAAAAGTTTGACAAGGTCACAAACTGACCCTCAGGTAGATTAAACTCTGGTTAGTGACAAAGTTATTGAATATGGTATATTTTGTGCATGGTAAAGGGTTTTGGTTTTTGTTTTCTTTCTGGTAGACAGATTTTGAAATTAAAGAAAGATGATTTTCCATTTAATTCTATTCCTCAGAATCTAGAACCATGTTATGCACAGAAATCATTGAAGTGGTGAGTGAATGAGGCTATGTCTATGCCTGCAATTTCCATGATTTTATTTCTTCTAACTTCTTGTGTTTAACTGAAGTCCAGACTTTTTCTATAAAATCTAGGTTTTTATACTCAATGATCTACTTGACAATGCCAGTTAGCTATCTCAAAGATAACTTGAATTCAACATTTACCATATAGAACTAGCAATCTGCTCTCCACATAACTTCTCTACTTCCAGCTTCCCAATTTCAGTGGACTCTACCAACACCATTGATTTACTTCTCTAAAAAGAAAAAAGAAGTTGTCTATGATATTGCCCTTTCATTTTCTACAAAATCTAGTTCAGCACCCTGTTTTGTTGTTGTATTCTGATAATTATTTTATTATGAAAATTGACATAGGACATTTTGGTGAGGGAGGTTACAAAATAAGAATGAGCTAGAATTTGAATTGTTAAACAAAACATCTGTATTTGTACTTACGTTTGGTACTGCCTGTGAAATTTGCCAAAATATTGTGGTATGTGCTTCCCATGCAATATATTCAATATTATATTATACAAAAGAAAGCTTACATTTATTACAAAATGTAATAAATTTCATATAGTATACTATGCCAAAGACAATAGTTATTAAAAATGAAATATCCAATTTTGCAAATCCACATAAATTTACATATTTATAACTTTCTAAATATGCCTACTTATACATAAAATTGTTATCTAGGGTAAAGGTTAAAGGTCTGAAATGCACATATATGTATACAGGCATGCATGTGCACCTAAAAATATCCCCTGAGTCATGATGTGGCTTGGCTGTAATAAAGTCATAAAGCTATTTGATTGCAAGTGCCAGTGTTTTATATGAAATATAAGTGAACTGTTAGCATTTTCCTCTCTGTATTAAAAGGACTCTGAATTTATTTTTCCCCTGGTGTCATATCTCCTTCTCCAGTTGTCTTAACTCCCAATATAATTTTGCAGCCTCATACCTGCTTGTCTACCCATCCCACTGTAAGTCAGAACCATTGTCATATTGCCCCTAAAAATAATTTCCTTAGGGTTAATGTCTAGAAGTGAAATAACAAAATCAAAAGGTGCTTAAAGATTATTTTGCGTATTATCCTATTGCTTTTCAGACCTAATGCATCCTGGTTTGCCAACAAACACAAACAAAATCAGGTCTAGAAAGTACAAGGCAGTTCTACGAGCAAGTGGTTCTGACTTTCCTGACTCTGCCCTTTATTGTCAGGTCTCTTTGACCAATAGATACATCATACAAAGTTCTCTATAAATAGCTGACTAAAGAAAAAAGAAAATGAGCCTAATTTACAGATGGTTCGTCAACATAAGTTTGAACCACCAAAAGTACTTTGATGCAACATGGTGGCCCCATTTAGGGTTGCCATGGAAACAGCAGGGAAGAAAACCTCTTGAAGTCGGCAAAACTTCAACTGGAGTATCTCATATCAAATTTCGTATGAAAAGAGAGACCACCATCCACCATCCATCCTTAGAAGCCTGAATTGGAATTCTAAAACATAAATCTTAGACAGGCATTGGTTTTCACATTCTGCACATATTTATTTTATGTATTTGCCCATCAACCTAATACCTTTACAAGGTCTTTCTAAGATTAAAAATATTAAGAGCACTTTTTAAGTGATGAACACTTCAGTTCCTCCTTCAGTTAGGAGCTGTCTTAGGAACTTAAACATTGTCTTTCTAGCACAGAATCACGGTGTTTTAGTGTTTGACCTTTTAGTCACTAAACCCAGATGCCATGTGGTGTTGAATTTTCTCTATTATTTCTAGTTCTATCTTGAGTGTTACAAATTAGCTTTCCATTGAATGATAAATGAATAAATTATAAATGAATAAAGTATGAATAAAGCATTTCCTCATCATTAATCATACTAAAAATAGTAGCAGGCATTGTAGATGTTGTTTTGGTTAGAAGCCAGATCACAAATACTGGCACCTAAGACTTAAATTCTTAAATATTTCATTATATTGTCAAACATAACTTTTAGAAATTGAATTTATATTCATCTAACCTTCAGATAGTTTAGTGTCAGAAATGATGTTAAGAAAACTTTTACTTTAAAACCTGATATTTTAGCATTAAATCAATAAACTAGTACAGTGAATCTAAGTTATGTAGTATAGATGAATGTACAAATGTACAACGTAGCTAGATATGTATCTCAGAAAAAGAAAAATAAGAAAATGAGAAATATGCACTGGAATCTGATTATAGAAAATAATGTAGTAGGGAATCTATTTAAAAATCAAAACTATTTTATATTTTTAAGGTGCCTGATTTTAAATCTCTGTATAGAGTCATAATTTGTTAGAACAAGGCAACATATATTTTTTATTTAGAATGCATATTAAGGAAACATATTATCTTCAAGGAAAGGATATTTTTTCAAAGTCAAGCCTACTATGGATTCTTTATTCAATATCTTTTTATCATTTCAACATCAGACATCATTTCCATGTTGAAGTTTAGGAAAGTGAATCTCCCTTGTATCTGATTTCCCTCTGTCTTATTGGCTATTGCTAAGCAACAATGTCTGAAACAATCTCACTACAATGAGACAAGTGAAACCTGTGGGAGGCTTAAAATAGGGGAAATTATCAGGTGAGTTCAAAGGGGTGAAGAACATTATCTAGCCCTTCTTCGGTTTGTGCTCAGAGGGAGGAAGGGAGGATCCTGAAAGGGAAAATTGCTGGCCAAACAAGCACACAGAGGGACTCAGATGCGCTGCTCCATAATTCACACACCACCTCCCTTTATTAGCAGTCTCCGCACATCAGATAGTGCATTATATCAGATCCTGGTTACTTTATTCAGTTCCAGATCTCAGATTACTAGATGATACACATTTATCTTAGCTTTGAAATTGGCTCCTTGTGATGGGAAAATGTGTAACTAAAGAATGAACATAACTACTTCAAAAATACCAAATATCACATAATAGATAGAAAACAAAATAACCGGCAATGAAAACTGCCAGTCAGAAAAGGCAAGCAGAGGAAATAACACATTATGTTGCCAAGACTTGCTGGAAAGCGGTAACAAAGATTTGATGCCATAGTATGCAATCAGGTGGTTTCTTTTGTGACCAATTTGCCTGTTCCTGATTCTGCAGTTTGAGAGATTATCTCCCTTGGTCTGTTATCTCCCATGTCCCCAAGTGAAAGATGAATTGGGGTGCTTGTCTCCTTTAAGGTATACACTAAGTAAGAAATTCAACTCTTGTCGGTGCAGGTTTTACAGATTCGGGGATTTCTCTTGGAGACCGAGCAGTCCCAGACTTCTGCTGTGCAGCACTGGGGTTTCTGTGGTCGGTCGTCTGTCTCCTGTGAGTGATGGTCTACAGCAGAGGTTGGCAAACTACAGCCCCGGGGCCAAATCTATCCTGAGGCCTATTTTTATATTGCCTGCTTTCTATGAATGTGTTTGTACACATAAATTGTTTTTAAAAGTCAGAAGAAAAAAGATATTTCATGCCATGTGAAACTTATACAATTTAAATTTCAGCATCCACAGATGTTTTATTGGACACAACCACCCTCATTCATTGATGTGTTGTTCGTGGCTGGTTTTCTACTCCAGCAGCAGAGTCGAGCTGGTTGCCACAGACACCTAGGACCACGCGGGAAGAGTAAACTATTTACCATCTGGCCCTTCAGGGAAAACCTTTGCTGACTTCTGACCTGTGTGCCAGAATGTGGCCTTCTGCCTTGTGGCAACTGCTTTCAGATTGTTAGTCTGTCACCCTCACTTTGTAGTTTTGTCTGGGAAACTGTCTTCTAAAAACAGGGGACATTTTCTTTACCACCAGAAGACCTCTCAGTGGGTTTCTTTCACAGTGGTGA
>RJWJ010043425.1:0-12612 GCA_004363605.1 Indri indri | reverse complement strand
AGATACCTCAGAGAGCTAAAAATAGAAATACCATTTGATCCAGCAATAGCATTATTAGGCATCTACCCAAAAGAGCACAAAACATTCTATGATAAAGACATCTGCACCCGAATGTTTATGGCAGCACAATTCACAATCGCAAGGATGTGGAAACAACCCAAGTGCCCGTCAATCCATGAGTGGATTAATAAAATTTGGTGTATATTTACAATGGAATATTACTCAATCATAAGAAACGACAGTGATCTAGCACCACTTACACTTTCCTGGATTAAAATTAAGCCCATTATCCAAAGTGAAGCACCACAAGAGCAGAAGAATGGGCTCCACTTGTACTCACCATCAAACTGGTTCTAACTGATCAACACTAGGTTGATCACATGGCAAAAATACTCTCTAGGGATTAAGGGGATAGGGGGGCAAATCAACAACTAAAGGACACGGGGATCACTAAGGGGGGGGTGGTGGGAAGGGCATACCTTAAACCCGCACTTGGGTGAGGCAAAGGCACAAAGGGTAACTGTAGTGTTTGTACCCTCACAATACCCTGGAATAAAAAAAATAAATAAATAAAAAATAAATAAATAAAAATAAAAGTGTTAAATGTTTAGGGGGATTTAATAAAATTCAATAATTTAAAAAAAGAATTTCCCCCTGACTTACAGTTTCTAAACTGGAAAATATGAGAATGAGGTAGACAAACAGCTTCCCCACCATCTTGGGTTGCCTGGTAGGAGATGTTTTCCTACCTCAATCCAGAGGAAGCATTGAGATTGCCTGAAGGGAGAGATATCCCTGAAGACAGCCAGAGACAAAGAAGGGTGAGGATGTAGAACTGCCATCCCCAGCCCTGGAAACTCTGCTCTGTAAGGCTACCAAAGGAAATGTCCAATCAGAGTGGCTGTTCAGCAGCACCATGCTATAGGAGGCTCGTTCTAGGGGTCCCTTGCCACAACCCCCTAGCCAGCCTTCCCACACTACTGGGATATAATTGTGGGGACCTCCCAGATTCAGGATGGACAGCACTCTGATTATTTACTAGAACTGAGGTAAATCTGAGCTTGACACACCTTCTAGCACCAAAAAGCAGGCAGCAACCTAGCAGAAAAAAAAAATGCATTAAAAAGGAAAGAAAATCAACAGAGAAATTACAAAGAATCTCTAAGTAAACATATCCAAAAAAAACTGAAAAAAGCCAGACAGAGAAGACAAAAATAAATAACTAATCTTTCAATGCAAAGACACAGATGTACATCCATAAGAAACAACACCAACCAGGGAACCATGACTACCACAAACAGAAAAAGCAAGGAACCAGTGACTCACTTTAACAGGATGGTGATATGTGAACTCTCTGACCAAGAATTTAAAACAGCAGCTTTAAGGAAATTCAGTGATCTCCAAAATAACACATAAAGGAACTTGAAAATTTATCAAAGAAATTTAACACAGATTGAAATAATAAAAAAAAAATTGAACAGATTCTTGGAATTGAGATGTACATTTGCTGAAATGAAAAAATTCAGAAGAGGCTCTCCATAGTAGCATGGATCAAGCAGAGAAAAGAACTGGTGAACTTGAAGACAGTCAGTGGAAAATAAAAAGAATTAAAAAGGAGCAAAGATCACCTACAAGATACAGAAAACTACCTCAAAAGACTAACAATTACTGCCATTCAAGAGGGAGCTGAGTAACAAACAGCAAGAGGTAGAAAGCTTATGTGAAGAAATAACAATAGAAAGCTTTCCAAAACTTGTCATAAAAACAAAGATAAATATCCAGGTACAGGAATGTCAGAGAACACCAAACAGATTTGACATAAATAAGACTCTTTCAAGGCATATAATAATCAAATACTCAAACATCAAGGACAAAGAAAGAATCCTAAAAGCAGCAAGAAAAAAAGAAGCAAATAACATATAAAAGATCTCCAATTCATCCAGCAATAGACTTCTTCACAAAAACCATACAGACCAAGAGGGAGTGGAACAGTATTTTCAAAGTGCTGGGAAAAAAAGCAACTGCCACCCAAAAACACTATATTTAGCATAGCTATCCTTCAAATATGAGGGAGAGATAAAGTCTTTTCCAGACAAGCAAATGCTGAGAGAATTCACCACTGCTAGACCATCTTATAAGAAATGCTAAAGAGAGTTCTTCCATCTAAAAGAAAAAAACATGTGCAAAAACAAAGCATTTGAAAGTATAAAACCTACTGATGAAATTAAGTACATGAACAAGTCTAGGATACTCTAATACTATAATTGAGGTGTGCAATCCACTCATAACTCAAGTATAAAGCCTAAAAGACAAATCTATCAGAAACAATAATACCTACAGCAACCAGTTAAGAGACAGGTTGCATAAAAATATGTAAGTTAAGACACTATAAAGTCAAAATGTGTGTGGGGGTGGAGTTAAAGTGTACAGTTCTTTTCTACTTTTTCTTTTTTGTTCCTATTCTTCTCTTTGTGATCTCAGTCATCATATCTCCAAAATAACTTGTTATATCTATGTTTTTGTAAGCCTCATAACCACAATGCAAAAATCTATAATAGATTCACTAAAAATAAAAAGCAATGAATTAAAACATACTACCAGAGAAAATCAGTTAACCACAAAGGTAAACAGTAAAAAAAGGAAGAAAGGAGTTTCAAAACAACCATAAAATAAGCAAGAAAATGGCAGTAGTAAAACCTTACTTTATCGATCATAACACTGAAAGTAAATGAACTTGATTCTCCAATTAAAAGGCACAGAGTGGCTGAACAGATGAAGAAATAAGACCCAACTATATGCCACTTACAAGAAACCCACTTCACCTATAAAGACTGACATAGATTGAAAGTGAAGGGGTGGAAAAAGATATTTCATACAACTGAAAACCAAAAAACAAGAGTAGCTATACTTAGATAAAATTGACAAATCAAAGATTGTAAAAGGAGACAAAAGAAGTCTCTATATAATGATAATGGAGTCAATTCAACAAAAAGATATAATAATTATAAATATCTGTGCACCCAACACTGGAGTTCTAAGTACATAAAGCAAACAGTAACAGATAGAAAGGGAGAGATAGACTGCAATACAGCAATACTAGGGGGCTTAAACACCCCACTCTCACTAATGGACAGATCATCCAGTGAGATAATCAGCAAAGAAACATTGGAGTTAAACTACACATGACACCTAATAGGCCTAATAGACATTTATATAACATTTTATCCAACAACTGCAGAATATATACTCTTCTTATCAGCATATGAAACATTTTCCAGAATAGACCATATCTTAGGCCACAAAAATGTCTCAACAAAATCAAAAAAGCGGAAATCATGTCAAGTATCTTTTCCGACCACAATGGAATAAAACTAGAAATCAGTAACCAGAGGAACTCACAAAACACACAAACACATGAAAATTAAATAACATGTTCCTGAATGACCAATGGATCAATGAAGAAATTAAGAATGAAATTAAAATATTTTTTGAAACAAATGAAAATGGAAATACAACATACCAAAATCTATGGGATACATAAAATCAGTACTAAGAGGAGAGTTTATAGCAATAAATGCTTATATCAAAAAAAGGAGAAAAACTCTGAGTAACAACCTAACAATGCATTGCAAGGAAGTAGAAAAGCAAGAATAAACCAAACCCAAAATTAGTAGCGGAATAGAGATAATAAAGATCAGATCAGAAATAAATGAAATTGAGACTAAAAAACAACACAAAATATCAATAAAACAAAAAGTTGGTTTTTGAAAAGATAAACAATATTGACAAACTTTTAGCTAAACTAAAAAAAAAAAGAGAGAGAGAACCCAAATTAATAAAATCAGAAACAAAAAAAAAAGCAGATATAACTACTAAGACTACTAAATCCAAAGAATCATTAGAGATTATTATGAATTACTATACACACAACAAATTGGAAAATCTAGAATAAATGGATAAATTCCTGGATATATACAACCTACCAAAACCATAAAGAAATAGAAAATTTCAACAAACCAATCATGATTTTCAATGCTCATAGATTGGAAGGATTAATATTGTTAAAATGGCAATTCTACCCAAAGCAATTTATAGATTCAATGCAAATGCAACCTCTATGAAAATATCAATGACATTCTTCACGGACATAGAAAAAAACAACTTTAAAGTTTATGTATAACTACAAAAGACCTGGAATAGCCAAAGCAAGAAGTCCTGAGCAAACAGATCATTAACTAGAGCCATCACACTGCTGGACTTTAAAATATGCTACAAAGCTATACTAACCAAATCAGCAAGGTAATGGCATAAAAACAGACATATAGATCAATGGAACAGAATAGATAACCCAGATATAAATCCATGCATTTACAGCCAACTCATTTTTGACACAGGTGCCATGAACATACAATGGGGAAAGGACAATCTCTTCAATAAATGGTGCTAGGATATTATCTCACCCTAGTTAAAATGGCTTTTACCAAAAGGACAGGGAATAATAGTTGTTGGTGAGGACTTGAGGTAAGGGGAAACTTCATACACTGTTAGTGGGAATGTAAATTAGTATAGCCACTATGGGAAACTGTATGAAGATTCTTCAAAAACTTAAAAATAAAGCTATTAATACCATGTGATCTATCAATTCCACTACTGGGTATTTATCCAAAAGAAAGGAAATCAATATATCAAAGAGACATCTGCATCCCACATTTATTGCAGCACTATTCACAACAGCCAAGATATGGAATCAACCTAAGTGTCCATGAATGGACAAATGAATAAAGAAAATGTGGTATATATACACATGGAATACTATTCAACCATAAAAAAGAATGAAGTCCTGTCATTTGCAGCAACATGGTTGGAAATGGAGGTTAAGTGAAATAAGCCAAGCACAGAAATGCAAATACAACAGGTTCTCACTCATGTATGGGAGCTAAAAATATGGATCTCCTAAAGATATAGATTGGTAGTTACCAGGGGCTGGGAATGGTAGGGAAAATTTAGGGGGGTGCAGGGGGAGTGAAGAGAGGTTTATTAATGGGTACAAATATACAGTTTGACAGAAGAAAGAAGACCTAGTACTTGATAGATCAGTAGGATGACCACAGTTTACAATAATCTATTGTATATTTCAAAATAGATAGAAGAGAATAATTTGAATGTTTCTAGCCTGAAGAAAAGACAAATAATTTAATGGTTATCCCAATTATACTGATTTTATTTCTACAAATTATAAATGTATTAAATTATCACCCAAAATGTATTAAAATTGCCCCCAAAATATGTACATCTATTATGTATCAATAAAAAAATTTTAAAGATATTATGTAGCATATTAGAAAATTATAGCACATACATATATGATAGTGGAAGATGATGGAAAAGGAAACAACACACTACGGCATTCGAAAAAAGGAACGATGATAAGGAAGCTCCATGGAGCGAGTGACTACTGAGAGAGACTTGAAGGAGTAGCAGCATTTCGACAGAAGGATGTGGGAGTAAATGGAATTTCAGTCCAAGAACAAGAATGAGCAAAAAGAGGGAAGCAGAAAAACATGGGCATATTTAAATGCAGCAATCTCTTCACTCGGTCTTCAGGATAGTGTGTGCATTGAAAGTCATGAGAAAGAAAAGACTAGAAACGTGGCTTGAAGATCCATCATGTAAGGCCTTGAATGTTATGTTGGAGACTTTATATATAATTTAGTAGGCAATGAGAAGCCATTAAAGATTTTTTAAGGAGAAATTGTATTATATCATAGATGTGCTTTTTGATGTTTTCTTTAACAGCCAAAATATAATGAGTTTGAATTTATAGCCAGAGTTTAAAGCTTGGCAGAATATCTAGGGGGAAATGCTCAGTTGAAAATAAAAGTTGGCACTCAGGAGAGGAATGGATGCTGGAGAGAATGATTAACATCTTGGAAATGATCAGGGACAAAGATAAATGTAAAACACATTAGGCAGCTGCTCCGGGATTCAGCCAATGAGTTTGGATGGTCAACAACGATGAGTGCTTCATGAAGTCAAGGAGAAATAAGACTGAGAAAAAGACTCTCGATTTGGCCTTTAGAAGATGTTCTTTAATGATGCATATCAGCAGCAGCGGGATGGTAAGAGCAGAAGTTTGGATGGTAGAGATAACAAATTGACCAGTGTCTTAGTCCATTCAGGCCCCTGTAACAAAATACCATAAAGTAGGTAACATATAAATAATAAGAATTTATTTCTCATAGTTCTGGAGGCTGGGAAATCCCTGAGGTGCAGATCTAGTGTCTGGTAAGGGACTGCTTTCTGGTTCACAGATGTTGCCTTCTTGCTGTGTCCTTACAGGGTGGAAGGAGTAAACTAGCTCTCTGTGGTCTCTTTTATGAGGGCTGTCATCCAAATCCGACGGATCCACCCTCATGACCTAATCATCTCCCAACAGCCCCTCCTCCTAACGCCATCACATTGGGGATTAGTATTTCAACAGAAGAATGGGGGTGGGGAATGAGCGTTCAGTCCATTGTAAACAGTAAGAGAGGAGAGCGAGCCAATGTCCTAAAGAGAAGTTTGATAGAAAAGGTGAACAGTGGTAGACTTCAGTAGGAATTACTTAGGAAACGGAAGGTCTGAGCATTCTTTTGACATAGTGGAAAGAATCAGGGCTCTACTCTTTGAACTAATGTCACACAATCTCAACAGTATTTGTCCCTCTGTCCTGCGATGCCATTTGCTTCTCATTCTTCCACACTAGACTGTAAAGTCCTTAAGGGCAGATGCTGTGCCTCATTCACCATTGTTTCCCTAGTGCCTAACCCAGTGCCTAACGCACAGAAGACGCTCAATACAAATATTTTAAGATTCAAGAAAACACTTAAAGATAGTATGAAAATGAAGTTGGCATAGCAAAGTTCTGAAGGATTTATGAAAGATCAGGATCAGGAATAGGATGAAGGATTAACCTTGGATGATGATAGTAGTTTATTATCTAATTATCTCCATTGGCTCATTTGAAGAGTTAAAAGAGTCATATTTATAAAGATTGTTGATATAGAAACTAAACACTAATCACCTACAGGCCATATACTATATTCCTTCCCAAACTAGCATCTAGGTGATCGGAGAGTTGTGTCATTGTACCAGAAATTCCTAGTGTTCTATTTTCAGCTTTGGAGCACTCATTCAAAAACATTTGTGTGATCTTAAGTAATATTTTTAGTATAAATAAATAAATAAGTTTTAGAGTTAAAGTAACAGGAAAGAAAAATGAATTGGGGCTCAAAGAGAAAAACCTGGGAAAATTTAAGAAATGATCAGGAAAGAAAAGGAATGCCAAGTGGCACAGAAGCTGTACATGAAACTCAAGTGCAGAGTCACCACATCTATACTGCGTCCACCACCCCTGTGTTTTCTTGTTGACAAGTATTTCTGGCCATGTGAGCATGTGGAATCCAAGATATGAGTGTCCATATCTCAAGTTCACATGAGTTTCCAGGTTGTTCTACGGTACCGGTAGGAGGCTAAATTTTAGAATTTGAGAAGAAGAGGAATAAAGGCATTACCGTGCAAGAAGTTGAGTTGGGCCCTAAAGCAGCCACATGGTGAGAACATGTCCCTTGGAGAGTCTGGAAGTAGAGTCTATCTTGACATCCAGCAGCATTGCATGAGGTAAAAATAGCTGAAGGTGAAAATAATTTCTATACACACCCAGCCAGGCGAATAGACTTCAGTCAAATAACTTTTATACAACGTGTCTCTAGCTTCAGTTCCTATAATTTCGATGTGAATGGGGTTGGGGGAGATGGTGGCAATGAACAAAGAAAACTAGAAGGAAGTAATGGTATTTCTCCTGCTTTCCCAATTAAGAGAGAGACTCTCTAACAAGAGAGCAAAATACAGTATGCCATTAGATATGCTATCACCTTCTGAACTTATTCAGCTGCAGCAACTGAGCCTCAGACACCAAGAGATTTGCCTGTGCAGGCACACACACGGTGAGCTAATCACAGTGTCAGAATCAGAATTTATAGCCCACAAAGTTTCGTACTGTTTCTGAGTCTTGAGCCATCAGCCATTATTATTTTACTAGCCAATTTATCTAGAGATATTTTGATTGTACTTATATTGTACCTCTGTTTAATGTTTCTCTTTCCACCCAAGCAGTCTGTCTTCCAAAGCCTCACTGGCCCTCTGCAATTATCCCTGCTTCTCAGTACGATGCCATCTTCTCCGTACGATGCCATCTTCTCCACAGACCTCCCAGTGGGCTAGGTGAGTCATACCTCTGTAGGGATTTTTAGGTCTTGAAGGAGATGATTTCTCATGCAAACACAAGCCATTACATGGGTTTCATACATTCCTGGAGCTCTAATCACCTCAGAGTTCTGGTCCCAAAAGAACAGATGTGTTTCTCCAGTGCTAGCACCTAAATTACTATTTTGGTAACCTTTAATGTAGCTGAAGAAATAAAGCTCCGCAGTAGAGAGAAAAATGAAATAATATGCCAATACGACCACAGAAAGTTTCAACAGTATGAAATTTGCTTTTCTTATTTCTTTTCATTTGTGAAATATTCTGCAAACACTAATAATTGTGACCCATTCTTTCACCGAAAATAGAATTCTTTTTTTGTAAGTGAGAAAAATACTGAAACACAGAAAATGCTTTGATGTGATTTCTTCAAGTCAGATCATTTCCACATCAACATACCAAACTGCTTTTGCACATCAGAACACAGAGTCGTAAATCAAGTGGCCAGACAAGACACTTGAGATTTTGCCCAGTCCAACCCAGCACCCACAGGCAAAAGAACTCTCAAATCACCTCAGATAGAAGAGGCTTTTTTTAAAAAATGACTTTAAAGAAAGAGAGGGCATACTTCTAATATTGAACAATCCTGAGATTTAAATAAAAAAAAAAACTTTCTTTATATCTAACTTAAATCTCTTAGGGTATAATGGTACAAAATCATTAGGGTTTTGTTTTATTTCATATCATGCCATTAATTTTTTAATGATGTATTTAATGACTGTGATGGTAAAAGTAAAATTATATACGCACAATTTATGGAATTCACAATTTATATAGCTTTATATTTCCAAATATTTAATATTGCCTCTTAAAACTAACAGATCTTTGGTTACGGTGAAATAAACAAACAGCATGAACTAAGCTTCCCACACAACCTGCTGTTACATAAAACCTGGAGGAAGTCATTCTAAAAGCAACTTTGTATCATAGAAATATTTTCATTTAGTGGAAGATGAAAAATCTGAATTAGTTTAAAGCAATGACTAAAGAATAATTTTTTCTCCATCATATAAGACTTGGATAAATTTCCCTTTTAAAGAAATTATATAAGTGAATTATATTTAATATCTAAAAGTATTACATTTGTACAAAGATGTTTTCTACAGAGACCAAAACTTCAGTAGGCAATTATTTAAATACTTTTAACATCAAATCTCTTTAAGTTTGTATTGCCTGATATTCACAGTTTAAATCCCCCAGATTTGCATATTTCAGAGTAAGTACTGTTTTCTAAAATCACCGACAAATTTTTTGTTACAACAACGGAAATGATGTACCTTTTTTCAAAATGCTTTGTACATGCTTGCACCATCATTTCCAAAGTGACTCCAGGCGGAGGATGCAGAGAATTGACAAAGCCAGTGACAGATGGAGATCGTGGCTTTCCAGGAAAAGTTCATGAAAGACTTCGGAGGACCTCAAAATTTTTACAGGTTGTTTTCATTTATCATTGAGAATAATTTGAGCAATTCCTAGGGTTATAGTACACATGGATTGTTCAAAGACCTTCTCTAGATTCTATTCCGTTCTAGAATTTTATGTACAGTCTTTGTCTGGATGCACAAACCCCAAAGGGAACTGTGGATAAACTTCAAGGGATCGGTAAATGCAGACTGGAAAAACTTACATTTTTATTTTTACTGAACCCTAACTGAAATTTAACATTTCCTGAAATTAAAAGTATAGACCACAAATTACAATGGTATTAAAGTTTCTATGACTTTTTTTAACAATTACAGTTATTTCCATATCACATTATGATTGTGGCAGATATTCTAAAACATATGCTTCATTTATGCTCATCTTGACATTAAAGTATAGTAGTTATTAGAAACAGAGCTAGATATTATTTAATGTATTAATAAATAAGTATATATATTACTATATCATAATTTTTAAATCATTTGATGACTATATTTCAATATAGTTGATTTATTTTGTAATCCTATGTATTTTATTTTGTGCATTTAAAGATTAATCTGAAGAAACTGACTTCTATCATGACAGTATAGGGAGCTTCATTAACCAACTCCTCAATAAAATTGGTGAAAATTATTTTTAAAAACAACCATTCAAAGACTCTGGAAATGGTCCTAATGATAAACAGAAAATGAAGAAACATCAAGAAAAACTACAAAAATCCTGTAAGAAAGGCAAGATCTGCGGTATTTGAACCAAGACACATCTCTCTTTTCCCTCTCCCAGATCGGCAAGAGGAAGACTGCACTCCAGACTGCTACGGCCAAGAACTCAGGGGTCCCTCTCTCCCCAGCCAGAATGCTTTATTTCCAGAAGGACCAGGACTTGAGCATTTCTCAGGCTACTTCTACTGGTTTTTTACTGAGGTAAATTCCAGTGAGTGCGATTGAGAGATGAGGGCTCCCTTTTTCTGTCCAAATCCCATGGCAGAATGGAGGCTCTGCCTTCTGCATGATGCTCTAAAAATATTGGGACCCCCAACAGCCCTTTCTCCAACTCTTGAGGTGGAGGCTCCATGCCAGGAGAAGCAAGCCAAGAGGCCCTCTCAGAGAGAAGCTTGTCAATGCCCCAGCAGCAATTTCTGAGGCCTAGCTCAGAAATTTCACATGTGGGGAGAAGTAGGCCATAAAAAAACAGCTCCTAATCTTTTCCCAAAGAAAGAAACTTCATTTGAGACAGAGTATAGAGAAGTTTTAGCTTAAGAGGACTGTCAAGAACAGTAGAGATTGTGATGAAAAACAGGTTTGTGAATCTAATGAAGATATAGCCTAGACTGCAGGCCGGGCCACCACTAGGTTGCAGTAGAAAACTGGGAAATAAGACAGCTGGGAGAAGTCCTCCAGGGATCTGGAAATAACAAACAGGAACTAGGAAAGAGCCACAGTTTGATACCTGGGGCCTGAGGCCTTCGTCGAAAACATTAGAGCAATCAGTCACCAATTAGTGAAGTTTAACTGCTAGGTATGGCCAGACAAGAGTGGAAGAAAGAAAGCCCAGGAGCAGGACCACTGTCATCTCAAAGTGACTGTGAGCCTACCCAAAGTTGCACCTCCCTCAGGTGCAATATCAGATTTAAACTATGTGTGAAGAGGAGGGGATAGGAAAATAGACTTCACTAAAATAATCCAGCTAATCACTAAATAAATAAATAGTAAAAAGAAGCCCCCCCCCCCCCAGGCTGGGGACTAGGACAAGGAAGCAGTATCTAAATTTGCTACAATGTATCTAAAATACCCAGTTTGTAACATCAACAGCAACAAAAAATTATGAGGTATGCAAAGTAACAGGAAAGTATGATCTATAGCTATACACCAGGACAAAAATGTAGGTAACAGAAACTGCCTGAGAGTGTGGCAAGATCTCAGATTTTTTAAATTTTTTTATTATTTGTATATATTCATGGAGTATAAGTACAATCTCACTATATTAATATATTGCATTGTAGTGAAGTCAGGGCTTTCAGTGCATTCATGACTGGAGCACGTTGAATCCACCAAGCAACCTCTCATCGTCCAGCCCCCTCCCTCTCCTCCATCATTCTGAGTCTCCATTGTCCATCATTCTACAATCTGCTTCCATACGTATAATTGTGAGAACATGTGGTGTTTATCTTTCAGTCTGAGTTATTTCACTTAAGATAATGGCCTCCAGTTCCATCCATGTTGCCGTAAGATGTGATTTCATTCTTTTTATGGCTAAGTAATATTCCATTGTGTATATATAGTACATTTTCTTTATTCGATCCTCTGTTGATGGTCACTTATGTTGATTCTATATCTTTGCTATGTGAATAGTGCTGTGATAAACATATAAGCGTGGGTGTCTTTTTCATATATTGATTTCTTTTCCATTGGGTAGATAATCAGTAGTGGAATTAATTGCTGGGTCATATGGTAGTTCTAATATTAATTCCTTGAGAAATCTCCATACTGTTTTCCATAGAAGTCACACTAATTGGCATTCCCACCAACAGTGTATAAGAGTTCCCTTTTATCCACATCCATGCCAGCATCTGTTTTTTTTTTTTTTCTTGTCTTCTTAATAATATCCATTCTAACTGGTGTAAGATGATACCACTTTAGGGTTTTAATTTGTATTTCTCTGATGATTAGTAATGTTGAACATTTTTTATATGCTTATTGACCATTTGTCTTTTGAAAAATGTCTATTCATGTCCTTAGCCCACTTTTTAATGGGGTTATTTGGGGGTTCCTTTGTTGAGTTTTTTAAGCTCCTTGTAAATTCTGGATTAGTCCCCTGTTGGATGTACAGTTTGCAAATATTTTCTCTCACTCTGCAGGTTGTCTTGTCATTATGTTTTTTTTTTTTTCT
>RJWJ010043424.1:0-12619 GCA_004363605.1 Indri indri | reverse complement strand
TAATGAATAGGAAATGCATTTGCTCTTTCTTAATGATTTTTCTTAGTAGCATTTTCTTTTCTCTAGTTTATCTTATTGTAAGAATACAGCATATAATATATATAACATACAAAATATGTATTAATCAACTGTTTATGTTATTGGTAAGGCTTCTGACCAGCAGGAGGCTTTCAGTAGTTAAGTTTGGGAGAGTCAAAAGGTATATGTGGATTTTTGACTGTATGAGAGGCTAACTCCCCTAACTCACGAGTTGTTCAGGAATCAACTGTGTGTTTATATATGCTTATATTACACACACACACACAACTGATGAATAATCACAAATCTTTTCAGCATGAAGATATACTGTTAGCGTTTTTATTCTAATGTAGTCATTGCACTCACACTCTGAGTAAGACAAGGAGAAACAGGTGAATGGATGGGGAAGAAATATTGTGAGAGAAAAGCAACTTGAAGGCTTTTTTCACAGGAGGTAATACCATGTCACCTTCAGCTGAACAAAAATGGTAGGTATAGAAAATCTCTTCAAAATTTTCCAAGGGTTAATATGTATTGAGCACTTATGGTGTGCCATTCACACACTTCCTGTAAATGAGGCAGCTTGAATGTCAACTCTAAAGGCAGATTCACATCCTTGACCACGTAGATGACCATGGTCTTGTCCTACTGTAGCCAGCTATAGGACTGAAGAAACTATGGTCTGGATTAAGCCCAGAGAAGGTGTTCTTGGAGTTCACCATGTATAGAAAGAGCAGAGAAGGTTAAGTATTATTCATAGGGGAACTCTAGTAGAGCAATAGAGAAAAAAACATTAACATTAACTATATTAGTAGAGTTAAGATAAGTTAGAACTTGGAAAGAGTAAAAGACAAAAAAAGAGAGCAAACTAGCAAAACTGTTTTAAGAGTGTAAGTATTCAAATACATAAAAGTAAGTCCCACTAGGTGATATTAGAACTCTCTATTAAAGACACCCCAGAATGGTCTGGTGTTTCCTTTGTGAGCAACCGGCCAATTCTTACTGGAGTGTTGCATGTTTTTAGAGGAACTAAAGACAGCGAGATGGATTTTAAAGAATCTATACCTTTTCTCCATGGGGGAAAAATGTGTTAATATGTGCTTATTTATCTTTTGACATAGTAACCACTCCCATGTCAATTGAGTGTTAAGATATAATGCAAGGGGAGAATAATGTATTAAAAGATGTTTAATACAACTATCTTTATACTAAGAAAATTTTGGAAGCATCATCATATGCAACTAAAAGGAAAATATCTAAGAAAATTTTGGTATAGTTCCACATTGTAACTCTCAAAAATCATACATCTGAAGTCTATGTTATGCTATGAAAAATATTTTAACCTATTATAAGAAATTTTTAAATATACTCTTCCTCTTTTCTTCCTTAGACTATTTCTCAAATGAATAATGTAGCACACTACATCGTGATTATTGTAGATGAATATTTTATACCCATGTAATATTTGAAATTTCTTGTTGGCAGTAATAGTGTCTTACTCGTTTTTTTTCTATCCCTGTCATAGAATCCACTCTATGTCTGATAAACTGAACTGTATTGAAGAATTAAGACTGCAAGAAATGAAATTTGTTATGTTAGGGTAGTGGGAATATTTTTTTTATTCCTAAATTTGATTTTATTTTTATTATATTCTTTAAAACCTATATGGTTATATTTCTTTGCTGGTATCTCTAGTTTCATCGAAACCAACAGTCAGAGATATAATCAATCCTTAATTGTTCTATAGGAGAAGAAGGTTGTCCAAAGATCGATCATCTTTTGTTTCTTTGAAAGCACCATTTGGCTAACATTTTTTACAGCCATGCCCCTGAAATAGAGTGTGGGAAAAAGAAGGGTGGATAATAAGAACCGAAAACACTGGATTTTCTACTAGGAATGCAGACAATTGAAGACAGACAAAGCTGTTAATACTTATATTAACATTTCTAGTATGAGGTTGATGTCTTTGAGCAACACTTCTAGCTCTAGTGGTCCTTCCAGGTTTTCCCAGAACCAATTTGTCAAACTCCAGCCCTGCTGCCCACCCCAGATCTTTGGTATCCATCTGGCCCACAAGGTGTGATCCTCAAAATCTGCAGCCTTCCAGTGGCTGCTTTTCCCTTTCTGGGTTCCAAGATTGCCTCAGGTGTCAATGCCAAGACTGTTCCTATATTTTCGGCTTTCTTTGGTTTTTCAAGTGACTTGAAAGAAAGTCCAGAATTCTGTCATTTTACTTTTACCTCCCAATGTACTAGTACTTATTCCTCTATGCTCCAAGGGAAGAAAAATCGTTGTTCCCACACAAGTTATTGAGGAAACTCCCACCACACTGCACTGTCATATTAGATAATCATTTAATCACTGACTAAATCTAAGGCACTGAGATCAGAGGATGCAAGAACTCTGGGAGACTTTAAAAACCTTCCCAAATTAAGCATTTATTGTTACTTCATTGCTCCCTTGCTACTTAATTTTCCTGAATCTCATTTTAGGAGAAATTTGCTCCTTTAGCCTTGCACACTTCATCTCAATCAATACGCTATTCTCCCTAGAGGTCCCAAATTATTCTTTTCAAATGTCTTTTTTATCTACCCTTGGAAACAACACAAGCAAATGGAGTTTGACTTCCAGCTGTCAAATCAAGTGTTGAGGCAAACCCTGTGAGCATGAATCACTCTATCTTGCCTTGTTCAATCTGGGTAATGTGGCACAGTCCCAAGAATCCTCCCTACTACCAAGAGACAGACAAGAGTAAAACATGAATGTTATAATTTCAAAAAGTTGGAAAATTTATTTTTTTTTCAATTATACATTATTCATTCACATACAAACTAGTAGTTAAATAATGAATCCTTATTTATGATTCTTGGACTGCTTTGATAAGTCAGGGTGAAGATTTGAAAATAGGATATTTTAAATGGACCACCCTGTAATTGCAGTTAAGAATTTAACTCAGGCCTCTATAATTTCAGCTCTGAGAATCTGTACCCTGGGAAATGTAACAAGGTTTCTCTGTTTTAGAGACTAAAAATTCCTGGTTGAGATAGATTAATATTCCAAGTGCGAGCAATTGTCGAATAGGATATAAACAGGGCAGTTTTCAAGGAATATTATGGAATATTATTAAAAAATCTTGGGCATCATTATAAATGTGTTACAAAAATTTGAATTCGATTCAGAATTGAATTCATAGTCAATGAATAGACATAATAAAATTTATTGGCACTGAGGAGAAATATTAGTTTATATGTTGTTTATATGTTGGTTGATGTGTTGCCTCTGTTCAAAACAAAATTGTATTTTCTCTGGGCCTGATTTTAAGACAGTTTAGTGAGTTTCTCACACACACACACACACACACACACACACACACACACACACACACGTAGTTGTTTTAACGTTGAACCTTATAGATCCTGTTTCTTTGCCTTGAAGGTCTAATTCTTCTACTTTCTGTGTATCTTCCAGAGGGTCCTATGCCATAAAAGGTATAAAAGAAAGAAAGAACAAATTTCCTGCATTTTCCCCTGACGATTGTTGTGTAGTAGCAGCAACGATGTTGTTGGAAGTTTTTAAAACTAAAATACCTGACCAGGTACACAGACATTACCCAGATATGTTCTATGTGCTTTTTATGGTTCATTCAATTTTCTTCAAACCAAGGGCAGCAATTCTTTATTTTCCATTCTCCACTGTCGCAAATCCTCAGACTCTATCAAAGCACACCTTGAGCTCCACCTCCCACATTGTGCTCCCCACTGGTGCCAATCTTCCAGCTAACTCCATTTCCCCTTTGTAAACGCTCGATGTGCTGACCTATTTAAAAATATAACTCAGGTGCCTGGCGAACCATGATGCCTGCCAGCTCTTCAGATAAAGAGGATCCACTTATTAATCTGCTCTGTCTCCATCTGCCTGCTCAATTGGGATTGACTGCTTGCTGTCCAGACTGATACCGGGGAAATCTGATTGAGGACAAGAATCTCTTTGTACATTTTCCCCACTGATACAGCACAACAGGTCTGTTGCAGCCAGGGAGTTAAGCTGATGTGACATGATGTCAGATGGCCTGCCATTGTACGTCAGAAATTAAAAAGAAAATATTCTTTCAAACTGGAATTCCTTATGTGATTTTTATTTCCTTGGTCTTTGAGCAGATTGAGTATTGAATTGCTTGACTGGAGCCCATGGATAATTTAATACCTGCAACATTCGTCCCCGGGTGAATTTCAGCCACATTTGACTTGTTCAGCATGGCGTCTCAGTTCTAACCATTTCATGGAAATCTTGTAAATATTGATTGATGAAATCCCAAAGAAATACTTTTTTCTAACTCTGATTCTGAAATGCTTTGGAAGGAAAGACCTGATCTCTGTATCCATCCACCCTACCCGACATCTAGTTGTGTAAGAACTAAATAAAAATTTGGGACCTTCATTTATCTTTCTCAAGTTATAACAATCAATTCTTACCACTTAAAAAAAAAAAAAAAAGTGATGTGATTTGTTCCACTAAACTAGGCCTGAGTTTAAAAGCAAATAAATAAGCTCAAACCATATAAGTGGAATCGAAATATTATTGATTCTTTGTTTCTTGGGATGCTTT
Organism: Indri indri; assembly: GCA_004363605.1. Taxonomy (NCBI): domain Eukaryota; kingdom Metazoa; phylum Chordata; class Mammalia; order Primates; family Indriidae; genus Indri; species Indri indri. The sequence goes on along the minus strand of RJWJ010043424.1, from coordinate 7,996 downwards.
TTTAATCCTTCAATTTGAAGTATTGGCTATATAATATTAACTATTCAGAAAAATGTAAACATTATATATGTATATGTGGCTCTAGTGCACCAAATGATAAGCATCCCATGTGCAAAATATTTAGATTTTAGTAGGAAGTTTTGCTTTTATTGAAAAGGCAGAAATAACTAGCCTTGGGTCATGTCTAGAATCAAAACTGAATGACACATAAAATTTCTAGAAAGTATTTATTAATATAAAATCAAGAGAAAAAAGAAACTCAATAAGAGTTAAAGATCTTACGGCAATTTATGTTCAGTAACAAGGAATAAAATCTTATCACATTCTTAATATTCAGCTTTTACTCTCTACTAAAGGCTAATCATTTCTTAATTTGTGTAAGCTCCAGTGCTTAAAAATTTACATGTGAATGAAATGTGTGGCTGATCCTTATTTTTTACTGTAAATTAAATCATCTGAAATGTGAATATTATTGGAGAAAATAAAATCTCATTCATTCAATATAAATAATATTGAATAAATTAATAAATTGACTGGCCTCTCTTTAATAATCACGTATTATAAGAGTGTATGTTGTGTATTTGTGGGTAGGAGGTATGTTAACACAGATATTTGAAGCACTGGAAAGAAAAAGAATGTCATTAAACACATGAAGCAAGGACACAGCAGCAAAAAAGTGACAAAGTTAGGAATATTTTTTAAATACCAAGAAATTATCTTAACAAATAATAATTATATTGTAGAATATTTCTTCAAGGTAAAAAAGGGAAATTTCTTTACCAAAATATTTAACACTAAAATATAAGAAGAAAAACAAATTCATAGAGAGATTAATGAGACAAAATGATTCTGTTTTAATCTTGCTATATTGATTTCATGTTTGCTTAATTCTTGATTATTTCTTACCTTCGTTTTCATTTTCTCCAAATCTAGAGTGAAAAAGATAGTCTCTTCAAGTGCAGGTTGTTTATACTAGACAGGAGATTAGTTGTGCATTTCTTTTCTGGATGGACTGGGCTGAATAGAGGAAACCGAGAAGAAAAGTACCCTTTAGAGTCTCCCCTGAATCACATACTAAAAGTCCACTCCAAGCATCAAGCTCCTTATTTATTCTCTTCTGGGACTGGAGTCAAAGGAGAATCCTCATTATAAATAACCTCAGCTCTCCAATGAGAGAAAAATGAGAAACATAAGTGCAGATGGAAAAGGTCACGTCACTGGAACCACAGCATTTTTCAGGAAAGCAAAAACTTTCATTACCAAGTAAGACTATTCAGAATGATATCGCACAATAATGTTCATACTACAAACTATGAAAAGGCAGAGAAATCTACAGGACACAAAAAAATTTACTTGCATCTTGCAGGATAAAGTTTAAATGTAATATTCTGTTAACTAAAATATCCAGAAGTAAAGATCTCTGTCTGTTTCATCTTGTGCAAAATTATATACCTCGATACTCAATAAGTATCAATCAAAGATTGGCATAAAGGACTCAAAATGGCAAGTTTCTTTTTGAAGGCAGGGACATACCAATCTAGAGCAGGCAAATGATATATAAGTTTGTAAATAGATCTGGAAGGAAAATTGTTCCAGACTCCTAAGGAATGAAAACACCCAAAACAAGCAAATGTTATTTCCTGAAGAGAGGATGGAAGAGAGAAATGGGAAGATAAAGGTTGCTCATTATTAATTTGCCATTGGGTTCAAGGAAAATGTTTGCAGGCAAATTTGCTTGTATCTTAAGCTGAATATTTTTCTCATTCATATGATATAATTCTAATAGCATTTTTTTTTTCAAATCATGTTTCCTTCTTATCAAAAACCTTTTTGAAGCCAATCAAAGTGGGAGCCTGGAAGGTTAATAAGGAGGTCATTATAACAACTCAAATGGAAGATATAAAACAATCCATTTCCAAGAGTTAGGGTCTATTTTCTATTAGCATTTGTGAAATGATTCATGATTTCACAATTTCTCTTCCCCTTTTCCTCTATCCCTACCCCTCAAGTGCTCTGTAGTAGAAAACTTTGACCTTGCTGAGAGAAATAATAACACAACGTATCTGCACCATCCATGTGATTAATACCGCCCTCTGAAAGAAGCACCTCGACTGGCAAAATACAAGCAAAATGCATGAGCACACTGAGGAACTCTTTGCCTTGTTCACCTTCTTCCTAAATAATTCATCAGTTTAATGATAATGACATTCAAATATCATAATTACAGCCTACTCTTTAGAAAACATCAATTCTGGGGCCAAAAGTGGAGCAACCAGCCCCCACTTCTTTTCCCACCATTAACTGTTAATGCCAAAATATGATCTTTATTCATTTCACTGACATAATATAAAACCAATGTAGATTTCCCATTTTTCATAAAATTTTCATCTGCACAATTAGTTTCACTGATAGCAGACTGCAAAATGTTGTTAAGCTGCAAGATGGAAGACGCTGCAAAAACCTCAGCATGTTAAGAAGCCATAAAATTTTATTCAGTTCATTTACTGCTACAGTCCAGTAACCCTATAGTAAGAGCGTGCTATTTTTATTGTGTATTTATTTAAAGGTTGAATATTCCGTTCCCTGGACTAGACATCTAGCAGACTTAATCTGGATTCCTAATACACTGACTTGTATTCTACTTTGGGGTTTATCATTTCCTTGAAAGCCTTTTTTGTATTTTGGTTGTTGCAGAAGAGATGATAGCAGAATATTGCAAACAAAAGCTAGGCTTTGGATAGGTGGCTCCTTTGTGCTCAGAATTACACTACCAGGGTATGAGTCTCACATGATGCTGAGGAGAAAGACTCCCTTTCCCCTCCTTTTCCTCCATCTTAATCTCTTCGAAAGCAAATCTCAGTGCATAGTGCACCGTAAGAGACTTTGTATCGGACAGTCTGGCACTTGGCTGGAGATGCTTGGCTGCTCATACAATCCTGCAGAAGTCAGCCACATTTTTCATTTATTGCTTTGTCAGTACGTCTTAGCAGTTTGGCATAAATAGGTAATCTTTTTAGATTAGCATGAGACAGAATCTTTTTAGATTAGCATGTTTCGGGTTACTAATAACCATAGCCATTTAAAGCTAGCTTATCGATATTATATCATATTATAATAATTATTATATGAAAGCAGCAGCATGAGGACACAGGGTAGAGCAGGGATGCAAGGCACATGATTTGCCAATATATGGAATATATCTAAATATCCTGAGGGGCCTCCTCCACAGACTTCCCAGACCATGCAGCAATCATAATTACACCAGTGGTGACACTACTATGAAAAAAAGCAAATGGTCAAGTAAAGCACAAAAAACATAAAGAAGGATAGTAGATGAGGCAGTTGGGCAGTTTTCCTGGGTAGCGGAGTTTTTTCCCTTGGCACTAGGGTGGCAGTACTATGCTTAGCAAACTCCCAGGAAACTCATTGGTTTTGTAAATTTACTTGGGCCTTAGGAACAAACAGTTCCCCTGCTCAGTCCCAATTAAAGGCCACATGAAACTCCAGGTGTGGTAAATAGATAAACTAGCAACAAAAACTACAATAGCAAACAGGCCAGACAAATGATCTACACCATCCATAATACATTTCTTCTGTGTCTGTGACTTGCTAGAAACCTAGAAGACAAGCCTGTCCTGACTTGGTCCCCTCATCTATAATACAGGCTGATAAGAGAACCTGTGCCAGTTGCAGTGTTTTCTCTTGAAAGTTCAAAACATGGGGTTGATAAAAGCAAAGTGTGCATTTTTAAAGGCACATGAGAGAGAGATTTAAATCACCCGAGATAGTCTGTATTTATTCATTCCAAAGAGGTACAAAGGCTCTGTCTGGGTAGCATTAAAGAGTAAAGGTTCAAAAGGAATATGTGAGAGGCCCCAGGAGACTGGAAACATAAGAATGCATTAAAATGAGACAGAGAATGTGTCCCAAAATAGCCAAATAATGACTATTCCTAGTTACTATCTTGTTAGCATTGATTGTGGAATATTTGAGGGCCTGGGAGAATCAATGTATATGGTAAACAATCACCTCCTAAACTAAAATGTCAGAGATACAATACAGAATAATGAACATAAAATCTAGACAAAACTAATGACCAAACAAGATAAACAAATTAAAACAGATAAGCCACGAAGGGTGACTGACTAACGATTGAGTTGGGCATAATACCAGTGAAAATCTGTCCATTCGAACAGCCTTTGCCGCGTGGTGTCAACACAGGCTGACAGCTGAGCCTGGCATGTCTCCTTTTAGCTTCTGGAATATAAAATCTGGACTGTGGATGCTGAGATGCAGGAGCCAGGTACTCAGGCAGTGGTGGGTAAAACCATTTCCAGATTTTACAATTTCATGACCACCCATTCATCATTCCCAGAAATGAAGGGTTATGTTTTCTGCTTATTGTGCACCTGGCACAGGGATCTTGCATTTATAGACACCCCCCTAAAAATGATTTCCATACCTTTTTTTTTCCTCTTTTATTTTTCTGTTTAATTTTTTTAAAGGGTGCTAAAAGTCCTACATGATATCTCTTTCAATTCTCCTTTATTTTGTGCACCTCTCCTGCTTTTCTATTTTGAATTGATTTGTGAACCTTTTTTTGCAGCTAAATGAGTCAGCAGAGCTGGGATGTTAATGGATCTCATTGGACTTCGGTCCACATTGTTATGAAATAAAAGGAGCCAGTATGCTTTAATGGTACACTCTATCACAGAAAAAGCTCTGCTTCCAGGCTCCAATCATTGAACAAGTCCTTGTAGTCTAAAAGGGTATTATTAGAAAAACCTGGGATTTTGGCACAATCTGATCTCTACAATGTCTCTGTTTTGCCCTCAGGGTCTCTCGATGCCTTGTGTCCTCACACTACAACTTTCACTGGCTTCCCTTCCACCTCAAACATTCCTCCATTTTCATATCTAACCCATAGACTTTTCTCTCTTTATTCTTCTCTGTTCAAAACTGATCTGTTGTGGGTCTTGTTTCATAAGAAGCTTCTGTTAAATGATAGTCACGGTGGAAAAGATCTCATATTAATTGAAAGTGCGTGGATACTATATGCTGACTGAGAACATTTCTTTTCCTAAGGATATTTGCCTCGAGCAGGAATCTCCCCTTTATATTTAATATTTAAAAAATAATTCATATCTAATAGTGGGAATTTCAGGCAAAATGGCAGGAATTTCTTTCGATCAGAGCAGCTTATCTACTACACATAATGCAGGGGGAACACCTACTCTGCCTGCAGATAAGGCTCGCCCAACTCGATATTTTGTGAACAGTCTAATTTTTTTTTAAGTAAAGGGGACCGGGCTCTGAAAAGGTTTACTCAGCAGCCTGAGCAGAAGGAAATTTTAAATTAGAATATTTAGATAGTAAATTAAATATATCATTTATAATATTTTAATTTGGTATTTTCCTAGCAATTTCTCAAGCAAATATGGTTTTTAAATGTATCATATTTGGTTATGAAGTTATCCCTAATTGCTAGAGAGATAACTATCTTACTCTTGTGATATTTATATGTACCTGCTGGGTATTATCTCTATAATGGGGCATCCAATTTGAAAAGGTGGGGCAAAATTTGTCCCTGTTTTACCTGAAGGGATCAGTGATACCACATTGGCCCTAAAAGGCATTCAGGTCAGCTTCAACTCATTGGCTATTATTGAGGATGAAAGAATTGCCATGTACTTCCTCTATGCAGGCCAAGGTGATATCGGTGCAATCACTAATTCATTTTGCTGTAGTTGCGTTAATACCTTGCATCAAATGGAAAGTCAGTTACAAAAAGGATAAAGATAAAGCTACCTGGCTTTCCAAGGTAGATCCTAATGGTTTATGATCTTTGCTCAGCCAGAAGACAACAAGAACTTGGGGACATCATTGAGGTAAAATACTACAGGTTAACACCATCCTGTTCCTTGGAATCCTGTTGGTAAGTAGACTTAATTAAACACTGCATGAGATAAATTGAACAAATTTGGCCCCAGCCTCTGTTGGTCAGATTAATCAAAGTGGTTCATAGAGTCACTTACTAATGGAAAATTTTTCTAGATGTCAGGATGGTACAAAAACAACGGATGCATATATTTCAGAGATAATTTTCTATAAGTCTCTTATATTTCTGCATGTGTGATGAGCAAACACACTGATTGTCTGTGTTCTGGATTATCTTTTTAATAGTGAACTGCTTTGAAAAACAGAGCTAGTGTCTCCCTCCAGAAAGAGCTGGTTTGCTTACTGCCTTGGAAATAGAGATAGTGTTTCCCTTTGGACCAAAGAGTAGCAATGCTTCCTGCTTAATGTTACAAAGATAATGTGTCCCTCTGGGGCTAATGGTGGATGTACTTAATGTCCTTTATAAAAGATTTGCCATCCCTAAGCTAAGGATTCTTCTAAAATGCAACCCACTGTGTGTGCACAGGTCACTTGGCCCTCTTTTCATCACGCCGTGGGAAATAGGGCTTAGGAAGCCAGCACAGGAAATGTTGGTATTCTCACTAGGACTATTGTTGTGAGTAATAAAGTCTTGTTTTTGGCTCAGGAGTGTCCTGGCTTCTGCCAGTATCTATGGAGCTGTGGCAGGTTAACTTGTTAGCTTGTAAATAGGGTGAAATCACAGCTCCTTTACAGTTCTTGATACACCCCCAACCCCCTATGGAATAATACAGGATTATTTTCTTCAAGCAAACCACAGTCATTTGGAGGATCATGTATTAATATTTCTTATAAGTTGTGGCTTAGTAAGCCACTTACTTGCTATCGAGGAATATTCAATCCGGGTGTGATCTTAGAAATTATCCCTCATTCAACAGATGAGAAAAATTGAGACTCAGGTTTGTTCACCTAAAATATTGTAGTTACTTAATGGCAGAATTTGAGCAGATACTGAGTTTTTCTAACTTCCTGTTGGTGCTCTTCCCAGTATATTCTACGACACATAATAAAATAAAACTCCAAAGTCTACTTTAGTCTCAAATAAATATTTGATAGATAAGTTTTAATGAATAAAATATGAGAATGGGCAACAAATATTGCCTACCCTCTATTATGATAGGGTAATAGGTTTGCTTACAGCCTAGATTGGCAAAGGCCTTGGCTTCGATCTAGCAGTGATTTTCAAAGCTTAGAAGGGAACACTTTTGACAAGGCACATTTTCCTCTTGGCTAGCTGCAGCAACATTTGCAAATGCTCTGAAGTATTTTTTGGATGTTAAATATGTCATATGCATGGACAACAGGAATTAGCACTTTCTGCATTCATCCAAAATACAGGATTAGTTTCAGCCATCTTTTACACTCTTGGGGAAATCTTCCTTAAAGTGACAATAATTCAACCTCATTTCTCATTTTCTTTTGAGCCTCTACACTCTTATCTTTGAAAGCCAATAGCTTATTTTATGTTTTCTCCTCTTGGTTACTATGCTCCTCAGAATAGGGTATGTTATATACTATGTAACAAACAACCTCCAAATCTCAGAGGCTTAAATTGAATTTCATTTCTTACCCATGCTACATCTCCACTGCACGTCTTCCGGAGGGTTTTTCCTGCTTTATCCTCACTCTGGGACTAAGGCTGAGTGAGCCCTACACCTTGAGCATTGTATATTGTCATGGCATCAGCTCTTGCAACATTTGTCTTGAAGTCATGTTGCTGCCACTCGAATTTTTACCTGCCAGAGTGTGTATCATGGTCACACCCAACTTAAGGGGAGAGAGAAGCGCAATGCTACCATGTGCCGGAAAGAAGCAGCAGAACTATGGGGTGATCATGCTAATGACAGCTCCAGTTATATTGACGTTGGCCCAAATGTTTGCTTAAGGTTTTGGCTGAATGTTCCCTCTCATTCCACAGCTTCACCTCTTATTTGAGCTATTCTCATTATTTATGTTAATGGTCTTTTTCCTTAAGCCAAAACGTTTCAATGCATTCCAATGGAGCATTATTGCATGATGTAATGTAAGAGACGTTTGCTTGGATATTTTTAAAAAGTGA
>RJWJ010043423.1:0-12621 GCA_004363605.1 Indri indri | reverse complement strand
CCCACTTCCCTTTCTCTTCCTACTCCAAAAGTTTGTTTTATCTTTCTCAAGCATTTTATTATACATGTATGTATTCATGAATACTATCCTTTTGTTACTTGCTTTCTGCATCTCACATCATGTTTTTGAGGTCTTTTCATGTTAACTCATGCAGCTGTCTTTTTTATTTTAATAGCTATATAGAGTTTCAGTGTATACCTGAGTTAGTTTATCTGTTCTCTGGTTGATGTTCAGATTTTTCCAATTTTTTCTGTTATAAACAGGGTAATGAATAGAAAGAGCCTATTTCCTTATAAATATTTGTGAACATTTTACTGAGAGAGAAAATAGAAGTAGAATTTCTGGTTATTCTGGATAATTTTTTATATATTTATAAAAATATGTATTTTATATATAAGACTTTATATATGTACATAAAATGATTTATAGCTCTTTAACTTTGCTAGATATTATCCATTTCCTCTTCAAAGGGGTTCAACCAATTTACACTCCCACCCACAGCATAAAAGAGCTCTTGTTTTGAATCTGGGAAGTAGTTTGTCCTAAACCAGGTACAATGGTGAAACTGCCAGATTTGTTTACCAGCAGCCACTTTTTGGGGAATTCTCATTTTTCTAGTTATCTCTACTTCTGAAGTGCCCAAAACATTCTGGGCACAATCTTAAAAAATTTCCTATTTTCCCACATATCAATCACTGGATTAATTAGCCATTTTAATATTTTTGCTACTCTGAATGTAAAGTATATTTCATTTTGCCCCTTTCATTCATTTTAATAGTTATATAGAACTTTCAATGAGTAGAATTTCTCTGATTATTAGTGAGGTTAGTCATTTTTTTAAACATTCATTGTCTTTGTGGATTTTGTCTTCTGTGATTTCCCTGTTCTTATCAATTACACATTTTTATCTTGGATTGTTTGTATTTTTTCATAAATTTGTATTGGGCATACGTATTATTAATGTAAATCACTGTGACTTGCCTTTTTACTTTATTGTAATAAAGTTTTTAATTTTAATGTTGTCAAATTAATATTTTGCCCTTATAGTCTTGACTTGTGATTTATTTAAGAAACTAATTTTTATCTTAAAGTCATAAATATATTCTCCAAAATCTTAAAGATCAGCTTTTTATGTTTAGAACATTATGTGGAATTAATTTTTATGCATGAGTTGGAGATCTACTTTTGTCTTTTGCTATATGGATTGCCAAAATATTCAGCACCATTTTTTTGAATAGTGTATTTTTTCACCATTTGATTTATAAATATCTACTCTGTCGTGTCCCAGCTCCCATATGTATGTGGGCTCCCTGAGCCAATAGCACATTGCTTAAATTAGTATATAGTTTCATAGTAAGTTGATATCTATAAAAGAAACCCTCCTTTATTCTTTTTCTTAAAAACAGTCTTGACCATTCTTGGCCTACTGAGTGAGTTTGAGAATCTACTTGTCAAGTTTCCTAAAAAACTGTATTGGGACTTTTGCTGAACTTATACTGAGTATATATTAATAGATTTCCTAATGTTAGACCCTTAAATTCTTGGGACAATTCTTGTTTCATCATTTGGTATGATTATTTTTCTGTATTTCTGTACTCAGTTTGCTAATGTGCTGTGTAGGATTTTACTTCTGCATTCACAAATAACAAAGCCTTTTCTTTCTTCTTGCCTGATTTTGGTATTAGGATAATGGTATTCTCATTAAATGAGTTATAGAGATATTCTTCTTTCTCTATTGTCTAGGACAGAGGTGGGCAAACTATGACTAGCTCACCTAATTTGGTGTATTGACTGTTTTTGTAAATAAAATTTTGTTGGAGCACAGTTTTGCCCATTTTCTATACATTCTCTATGGCTGCTTTTGTGCTATAACACAGAGTTGCATCAGAGAGTATATAGCCTGTATACAAAAAAACAAAAACAGAGTAAGCTCAAAATAAATAGAAGAAAGCGAACAATAAAATTGAAAGAAAAATTGATAAAATCCCACATTAAAATAGAGACACTAATAGAGGAAAAAGGTAATTTTTGGAAAATATTAATGAAGAAAAAAATTAACTGCTAGCAAGATTAATCACAAAAATGAGGGGAAAAATAAACATAATTAAGAATGGAAAAGAGGACATAATTAATCCCACAATTCAAGGATATAAAAATTATAATAGAATATAAACAATGGTATTCCAGTCAAATTTTAAAACTCGGATAAAATAGACATTTTACCAAGGAAATATAGCTTACTGAAAGTATTAGTTTTGACTTGAGAATAAATAGACTATCTGGTAAGTATATAACCATTAACAAAATTGAAACTGTAGTTAAAAATCTACTGAACACACACATACATACATATCCACCAGGACCAGATAATTTTATAGGCAAGATCTACCAAATTTCAGAAACAGTCTTATATGAAGTGTTATAGTCTAGAGGTTGGCAAATCAAAGGCATCATTGTTGAAATTATCCTTTCTTTTTGTTGAGACAGAGGTTTGCTTTGTCACTGAGGCTGGAGTGCAGTGACCTCATCATAGCTCGCTGCAACCTTAAACTGGGCCCAAGTGATCTTCCTGCCTCAGCCTCCCAAGGAGCTGGGACTCCAGGCATATGCCACCACACTTGGCTAAATTAGGATTACAGGCATGAGCCACCATGTCCAGCCAAATTATCCTTTTTAAAATGATTAACTTCTGAGATTAAAGCTTCTTGGACCATATTGACAGTATCAAATTAACCCAAAGCTTATATGAGGCATAGGCTCATGACTGTGGGTTCTCATGGAGTCTTCCCCTTCCCTACCCACCAAAAGTCAAGTTGAGATAGACTTTGTCATTGCCCTGTAATGGCGAGTAGATTATTTCTAGCCCACCTTTTCCCTGAGATTACAGGCCTTTGAACACCTTCATCCTAACATTCTGCCTGCCTTAGGCTCAGCACTTTGTCTCTTGTTTTCCATGAGGACCAATGCCCTTTGCTGCTGAGATATTCACCCCTCCACCCCACTCGGGGCATCTGCCATGTCAGCTCAAACACACTACCAATCCTGGCTTCATTCTATTTTCAGTTTTGGAAACTAGAAAAATGACTGTTATGGGCCAAATTGTATACCCCTACCCCACAGTTCATATGTTGAAGGCCTAATCTCCAGTATCTCAGAATGGGATTGTATTTGGAGATAGTATCTTAAAAGAGGTAACTAAATTAAAATGAGGTCATTAGGGTGAGCCCTACTCCAATATGACTAGTGTCCTTATAAGAAGAGGAAATTTGGACACAGACATGTACAGAGGAAGACAATGTGAAAACAGGAAGAACATGGCCATCCACCAGCTAAGTAGAGCCATTTCAGAAGAAACTAACCTTGCTATACCTTGATCTTGTATTTCCAGACTCCAGAACTGTGAGAGAATAAATTCTTTTGTTTAAACCACTCAGTCATTGGTACTTTGTTATGGCATCTCTAGCAAACTCATACAATCACTTTTTTTCTTGCGAGCTCCACTTTGCATTTAAAACAATATTATATTCTACCCAGCATTTGTAATTGAAGCTAGAGAGTTTCTGGTTAGCTGGAAAACACATTGCAGAAACCCAAGACCCAGGCTCATTTCAAAGAGCCAGATTGTGCCTCCCGGGACCCGACAATCTTCATTAACTGTCTCACCTGGTATCTAACAGTGACCACTAGACCAGAGGTCAAGAGCCCTAGGTTTTTGTCACAGCTTTCCATTAAATAGCTGCAAGCCAAGTAATTACTCTTCCTCAGCCTCAGGGCTCTCATCTATAAAAGAGTGATTTTCAAACAGTTCTAAATCTCCACCTCCTCAATCCCCCTCAGAAATGGTATGAGTGAGGGAAAGCCGAGTTGGTGGTTTTCTACACCTCTGCCCCCTCCTACCAGAGCAGCTCCTCGTGTGTCTTTGCATTCTGAAAAATATCTCATGTGGACAAAGCCTTGTGGGACTAAAACAAACACGGTTCTTAAACATAAAAACTCAAGTTTCCATAGCACTGTAATTATTTTCCATCGGCGGCCTAAGGCTCCACCTCGTTGAGCTACTACACTTAGTGTAGCCCACTGTCTCTAAATAAAACAGAGGGAACCCACACCTCTGCGGCCAACTGATTCTTCTGGGGTCTTTCCAGTGTTGGTGGCAGAACCTGGCACAGGTCAGGAGCCTCCAGATTCCCACCGTCTCTTCTCTGTGACAGCAGGGCATATCCATGCAAGCCGGGATATTGTCTGCACGATATTTATGAGTGTAACATCCCCAGACCTGTTCAGAGCTGTCTTGAAAACTGTGGAGAGAATTATATCGATTCATTTACAAATGCTACGTTTTTATCCTTCTACTTTCCTCCCATTTTCCTGCACCTGCATCAGCTGACTGGGCACCTGTCAACCGTTTAATGAGTTGCTGTAAAGAAAATGGTGTCTGACCACACTCCGGGAAAGGAGGCTGCATAGTCACATGCTATGGACAGTCACTGTCTATCAGCGAAACCACAGTCCATGTATTGCTGATCACGTCTACAGCCATGACTTCTGAAAAGGACACTAACCATGCCCCAAGGCCCAATCTGTAGCCGTTTCATGTCCCTGAGCACTAGAAGTCCCCTGCGGATCTGTTTCTGATGGAGGCTGCAGACAGCAAATGCTTACTTCACTGGATTCCCTCAGAGCCAAGCCTTTTAATATTTCTACATATTTAGTATATGTACTAAACAAACCTCATGGACCCTTTTTGAGTTTTGAGCATATTTTTTTTAAATCAGTCTTTCTCCTTTAATACCAGTGCAATCTCCTTTTAATTACCCCAATTTCCTCTTCAATAAACAGTCAGCTCCTAATAACATTTGGTGATTTTCTACTAAAGAGTTTCATGTACTTTTTGCTTTGCTGTAGTTGTTTCATAATAGTTAGGGGGAAATGTTGCCTCATATCTTTGTTATAGCATGAAGTTTGCCTCTCTGCGTCATAATACAAGGACCTGTTTAAGGGTTTTGCCTGATATATTTATTCTAGAGAAATGCCATATATGTGCTATGGAGTTTGCCTGGAGTCAGTCTATTGGATAACAATTGTTATTTTTTTCTGCTGGCTTCGGGTTTGCTCTTCCTTTTCTAGTTCCTTGAGATGTGACATTAGGTTGTCAATTGGTGATCTTTCTGTCTCTTTGATATAGGCATAAAGCTGTGAATTTTCCCATTAGGATTTCTTTTGCTGTATCTCACAGATTTTGATAGCTTAGGTCCTCTTTGTTATTATGTTTGAAGAATCTTTTGATTTCCATCTTAATCTCATCATTGACCAAAGGATCGTTCCAAAGCAGGTTGTTTACTTTTCATGATTTTATGTAGATTTTAGTGTTTCTCTTGGAATCAATTTCTAATTTGACTCCAGTGTGGTCTGAGAAGATACATGATATGATTTCAGTTTTTTTGAATTTGCTGAGACATGTTTTATGGCTAAGATATAATCAATCTTGGAAAATGTCTCATGTGCTGATGAGAATAATACATATTCAGAAGTTTTGGGGTAGAATGTTCTGTAAATGTGTGTTAGATCCATTTGTTCTACAGTCTCATTTAAGTCTGGTGTTTCTTTATTTATTTTCTGCTTGGATGATCTGTCCAGCTCTGTCAGTGGGGTTTTGAAGTCGCAGGTAATTATGATGCTACTGTTTATTTCTTTGCTTAGATCTAGAAGAATTTGCTTTATGAAACTGGGAGCTACTGTGTTAGGTGCATATACAGTTAGGATTGTTATGTCTTCTTGTTGAGACAGAGTCTCCTTCGGTCACCCTGGGTAGAGTGTAGTCGTGTTATTGTAGCTCACTGCAATCTCAAACTCCTAGGCTCAAGTGATCCTTCTGCCTCAGCCTCCCAAATAGCTGGGAATACAGGCATGCACCATGATGCCAGGCTAATCTTTCTATTTTTAGTAGAGATGGGTCTCCGTCTTGTTCAGGGTGCTCTTGAACTCCTGAGCTCAAGCATTCCTCTCACCTCAGCCTCCCAAAGTGCTAGGATTACAGGCATGAGCCACTGCACCCAGCCAAAAGTCTATTTTGTCTGATATCAAAATGGCCATCCCTGTTCTCTTTTGGTTTCTATTTGCACGGAATATATATTTTTTTTATTCCATTACCTTGAGTTTGTGTTAGTCCTTGTGGTTTAGATGTGCTTCTTGGAGACAGCAAATACTTATGTTTTTTCATCGATTGAGCCAGTCTATATGTCTTTTAAGTGGGGCATTTAGACCATTCACATGAGTGTTAGTTTTGACATGCGGGATGCTGTTCTGTTCAACATGTTGGATGGAACATTACTGCTTTGTTTTTCCTCTTGTGCTATTGTTGTATAAGAGATGTGAGCTATAATTTTGGGGTGTTTTCACACTGATTAGTATCTATTGTGCTATTGCATGTATAATGATTCACTTTTGAATATTTCCTGTAAGGTGGGTCTAGTAGTGACAAATTCCCTTAGTGTTTGCTTTTCTGGAAATAATTTATTTCTCCTTCATTTGTGAAACTTATTTTAATAGGGTATAAAATTCTTCACTGGAAGTTATTCTGTTTAAGGAGAATAAAGATAGAATCCCATTCCTTTCTGGCTTGTAAGGTTTCTCTGGAGAATTCTGCTATTGGTCTGATGGGTTTTCCCTTGCAAGTTACTTGATGTTTTTGCCTTATGGCTCATAGGAGTTTCTCCTTTGTGTTGACTTTGACCAGTCTGATGACTGTATGCCTTGGTGATTCCCATTTTGCAATTAATCTCCCAGGTGTTTTTTGAGTTCTTGTATCTGGATGTCTAAATCTCTAGCAAGACCAGGGCAGTTTTCCTCAATTATTTCCTCAAATAGGTTTTCCAGCCTTGTGTTTTTTCTTCTTCACCCTCAGAGAAGCCTATGATTCTTATATTTGCCTATTTGGCATAATCCCATATTTACATAGACTTTGTTCATTCCTCTTAATTCTTAGTTCTTTATTTTTGACTTACTGGGTTAATTTGAAAGAATTGTCTTCAAGCTCTAAGATTCTTCCTTCTACCTGGTCTACTCTATACTCAAAACTTTCCTCTATGTTTTGTATTTCCCTAAATGAATTATTCACTTCCAGAAGTTTCATTTGCTTTTTCTTAGTATTATATATCTATCTCTTTAGTAAATTTTTCATTCATTTCCTGAATTGTTTTCTGATTTCTTTGAGTTGGTTTTTCATTTTCTCTTGGATTTCATTGAGTTTCCTTACAATCCATATTTGGAATTTTTTCTCTGTCATTTCAGTATGTTTATTTTGGTTGGGATCCATTGCTGGAGAGCTGGTGTGCTCCTTTGAGGGTGTCCTTTCATTCTTATTTTTCATACTTCCAGAGTTCTTGTGTTGATTCCTTCTCATCTGGAGCAATTGTTGCTTCTTGTTTTGGGATTTTCTCTTGTTTAGATGGGGCTTATTTTCCCCCTCTCACTCTTAAAGGTGTGTCTGTAGCATATGTTGGGTAAAAACCTTTGGCTTTGTTTGTGGGTGCTTTGATGGGGTGTAGGTTCTAGATGGATACCTTGGTTATAGATATTCTTAGTGTGGTGGTTTTCTCAATTGCTAGTTATTTGTAGGCTGTAGTGGTGGTGTACTATGTGTGTGGGCATATTCTCTGTCTCTTATTGATGTGAGAAGATGGACGTCTTTGAATTCTTTTCTCTTTCCCCAGCCTCATGGTCTTCTTAACAGTGTGAGTTATATTAGGATGCCCAGTTTATTCTCTGAGATAGTAGCAGGTAGTGCTTGTGGGTAAGAATCAGCCACACCCTGTGTGATTGAGTTACTAAGTGCTGTAAAAAGCTATACAAGTTGTTGTCCCTGCCAGCAGGTGTCACTTGCAGGAAAGAGCCAGCCGCAGTGTTGTTTTTGTGACCTATGACAAGCTCTAATGGATCAGGAGAAGCACTCAGATTCCCTACAGTGGTGGGCAGGGCTCTGAAGCTCCCAGGGGACTCCTTATTCTCTACCAGAGCAGATGTGGGTAGAGAGGTGGGGCTGGGTTGGGTGAGCCTGCCTTCAGGCTCCTCAAAGGCAGACACAAGAGCTGTCTTGGCAGGATTTGAGGGCCAGTACCCAGGCCAGTGGGGAAAGCCACCAGGGTGGGGCTGAACTGGCCCCACCAATCCAGAAAGACTGGTCATGGGGGTGGGGTAGTCTGGGATTCACAGACTAGCTGTCAGGAATGGGATTCTCTCTTCTTCCTCCTCCTCTGCCCCATGGGTCTCCTTCTGGAACCTGGATACAAGTAGCAGCCCAAACTAGCTGAGCTTACTGGCAATGCTGCTGTGGGCTGGCAGCTTCCTTACCCAGGATCCCGCCACAGACTGAAAACCCTGTGTGAGGAAGGGTGCTCCACAAGTGTGCTGCTGCTGAAACCCACACTATACTCTCCTTTCAGTTTTGCCCACGTGGGCTCCCTCATCTCCCAATATTAGTTCACAAATCTTACCTCTGTGCCCCTGAGCAACATGACTGAGTCCTGACTGTATGGGATCTGGCCTCCGGGCCTGTCCTCTGATCCCCCAAGTTCAATCCCTGACTATGCCAGAGAGAAGCATGCTGGTCCTGAGTTGCCCATGGAGTGCTCCAGCAAATTTCCTTCCACTTCAGGGTATGCCATGCTCTGCTGGAGCAGCCAGGCAAGCAGCACTGGGGAGGGCTGGCAGGCAGGGAGCTCAGAGTCCGAGCACCCCTTGGTCTGCTTCACAACTTTAAGAGGAAAGATGTGAGCCCTTTTCTCCATGGAAGCCTTGATGTGGTGCGTGCTCCAACAAAGGAGAAGCAGCCACTTCTGACAGCCCTGGCTCAGTCATCCCTTGGGGAACATTTGCCACCCAGCAGCAGTGGTGGGGAGGTGAGGGAAGGGGGAGGAAAAGAGTCTGAATGGTAGAGAGCTGGCACTCTGGTCACCTTTGTCTTTCTCCCCAGAAGGTAGCCCACCCAGAATACCCAAGCTCTGGAATCACAGTTTTCCCTCAGGACCCACTGGCCCTGGTGACCACCACAGTCTGGGCAGGAGTTGGGAAATGTTTTTGTGGAGACCGATGACACAAAAACTGAAGGGCTGAAGCTCCCTGTGGAGAACAAAGGCACACAATGGGTAGAGAAGCAGTATGGCTCCTGCCATCTCTGCTCGAGTCTGTAATGATGGGGAGTGACCCTGAGGGAGCTGGCAGCCTGGTGCTTTGGTTTCAAGAAGCTCCTAGTTCACTGGCAGCAGCAGCTTTTGGGCTCATGAGGGTAGAGAAGGTCTCCAGTAGCTCAGGAGCCTGCTGACTGCCAGATGTGTGAGGGAGGAAGAAATATAACTCCCACCTACCCTTTCCACAGGACTTCACATTTCTCAGGGGTTGATCTCTGCTGAAATCTTGCTTCTTGTTCTGCTCCACAACTTCTTACTGTGGCATCTCTGGTAGATTCTGACCCTTTTTTTTCCCTCAGAATTACACCTGAGCTATGTTGTTTTTTTTTTCCATCTAAAACATTTCTTTCTGAGACAATCTGGCAACCAATGTCTCTAGTCAGCCGCCTTGCCCCACCATCTCTATTGGTTTTTTTAAACCAATTTGATTTGAGTTTTCCTCCACCTGCAACTGAAAGATTCTAACCTCTTCATTTAATAAACAAGAAAACTCAGAGAAAGTGACTTAGTCAAGGTCACTCAGTGAGCAGATTGGTGACCGAACCAATCCTAGGACCCAGGTCCTGACTCTGACCATAATTTTTACCATGGTCTTAGGTGAGTGCATGTGTAAGTGGTTTTGGATGCCAAAAAAGATGGAAAATATGGTAAAGGAGTGGTTATAGTTGAATATATCATTGGGGGACATTATGAATGAGTGGTGAAATTAACTGTCAAATGTATTAGGATGTTGAAGTTAAAATAGTATTTTAGAAATAAGTAAAAGCATGTAGATAAATCAGACTTGCAGTAAAACAGAACCACAAGTACACAGGTGGTGGAAAAATACATAGATTGGTTAACTACAGCAGTAGATATAACAGGGTAAACATCTTGTTCTTTGCAAAATATAGAACACAGGAAACATAATGTTTGCACATTTGGAAGTAGACTAACTGGCATTATGGGTGTCACCAAAGAAGTACTGCTGAGATGCCAAATTTGATCATAGAATTAGAACAGTGTGGAAACATCCCTCTCTAACGGCCCCCCCTTCCCAGCCCAATGCGCGCGCGCACACACACACACACACACACACACACACACACACACACGAAAGAAGAGATTATTCTTAAAGGGAACT
This sequence comes from Indri indri, assembly GCA_004363605.1. NCBI lineage: Eukaryota > Metazoa > Chordata > Mammalia > Primates > Indriidae > Indri > Indri indri. The sequence goes on along the minus strand of RJWJ010043423.1, from coordinate 2,313 downwards.
CACTGGAAACCTGAATAGATTTAAAGCAAAGGACAAAGAAAGCAGAGTGGGGTTGATTATGTTTAAACATATAAAAACAAACTATTTAGAGATTATAAATTAACTATTGTAAAAGTATAAAGTGTGTTCTATTGTTCTACCTTGGTGTGCTGGCTTTGCCTCCTGTACTCTTCCACCATCTAGTTTTGTGAGAACTGGTTCTTAGGGAAATGGGGCACGCTTAGTGCTTATCAATTCAACTGGAATTGTGGCAAAACTGACAGCCTGCTGTTATAATTAAACTGCTTTCCTATTTTTAAGGTACACTAAACATGGTGGAGGCGGGTGAGAAGGCAGATTGATGTCTCTGCTGCTTTTTGTTTGCTACAATCTATTCTCTTTCTAAAATAGATATTTGTGGTTGGAACACTGGACTGTACCATCCTTCCAGTACCCTGGTCATTGATTTCTTTTGTCTGCCTCATCCTCCCCTTTGAAGTCTTCCCTCACCTTCCCTCACCCTTACCTCCCAGGTCTGCATTTTCTGTGGTCTTTGACTTCCTCTTGGCTACTTTTGGGATCACCTTTGGATCACAGCAATAGCTATGCTCTTCTTTGGACTGCGTGCTCTTCTACACTGTTGCACCACCTTATCATGCTCAGAAGAGTCCCTGGACATCATTCTGTAGCCCTCCCATCCCTTACCCACCCAGCCCTGGACATCCCTACCCAGGTCCACTGATTCTAACCAGCTTTTAGCTTGGTTCAGTATCCTTACTGGACCGTAAGATAGGGATTTACAGATATAAATACATGTGCACATAGCAAAGGACATTAGGAGTCATCTCTAACATTATTTAAGCATTCCTTGGCCCAAATCTCATGTTTCATGGGGCAGGATCTGAGCCTCATTGAGACTGTAGTCACTCAGTCCATCTGTGACATGGCTGAGACTGGTCCCGGGCCTTCTGACCCTCACTCCATTTGCCCTTCCCATTCTGCCATGTGACTCCCATTGTCATATAGCAGATGTTCCCTCTTTGCTGCCAACCTATCATTACTGGAACTAACAAGGTATAAGAAAATGCCTTTCTTGCATTTTCTCTTTTTATTTTCTCTGTAGTTCAGGTTTCTCCTCTTCTGTGTTTATTCTCATAATGTCTTCTGGTCTATGCATACTAAAACAGATCTGTCACTTGGTTCATATTTGATTCTCTTTCTTCTCAATTTCAAGCTTCTGAGAAGAGAAAAAGATAACTTAAAAAAAATTTTAAATTTCAGTAGCCAGTCTTTGAGTCTAGGATGGGGACCCTAGAGTAAACCCCACAGGGTTTTCAAGCTCTTCACTTCTCACTGGCCTCAGAAAGTGGAAACATGGTGAAAAAGGTGAATAGATGTTTATTCCTCTAGTTCATTCACTGACATGTTTAATTAATGCTAAGATCATCTAAGGACAATGATGTTGTTTGTGAATCTTTATCCAGCACTGCATCATACATGTGCATATACATGCACATATATGAACTAGACAGAAATAATAATCTTTTTCTGAACAATCAGATATTCTTTGCAAAGAATCACATGTTCTAGGACTAAGAATAATTCATAGCACATAGATAACAGCTTCTAATGAAATTCAGTTTCTCTGTGTGTGAGTCTATGTGCATTATTAGATAGGGTACACAAAAAAATCCTCAGCATTTAATGACTTTAATATGTTATTTATTCAAATCAACTAATTAGAAATTTTTTTTTGCTTTCTATGTGACTCAGTAGTAGTTGACCATGTTCCATGAACTTTATGAGACTTATTTCTGTCCTTATGGGACTTGCAGTCTGGTTCCTTCATTTGTCAGTGTCCTTTTCAGATACATAATAGGTATTGAACAAATAAAATCAGTTAACAAATACATGAAAAAATCAACTAACAAACCTAGTAAATGAATAAGATGAAATATTTATGGCCAATATAGCATATCAGTTGCTAAACTCATTAGTGAAACAGTCAATGTAAAGAGAATTAATGTAATTTCCAAATTGAAATAGAGCGAGAATGGAAGAATTAAGACAGGCTAATTTTTTCTTTTACTATCTGTATAATTCTGAGACAATTGCTTGGTTAAACTGATTGCCCATATCTCATTTCAAAGCTTCTTGGTTATATTTGTTTATATTTTGTGTCTTTGTAGAATTTAATTAAATATTAGAAACAGGAATAGGTATGCAATCTTTTCATGATATAGCACCTGTTTAATAGTAAATCTTTATGTTTTGCTGCTCTTAGCAAAGGAAATCCTGAAATTTACTGAGTACCTGTTTTTTACATACATTATT
>RJWJ010043422.1:0-12593 GCA_004363605.1 Indri indri | reverse complement strand
TCCCCGGGCAGCATGAGGCGCACGGCCGTCTGGATCTCTCTGGAGGTGATGGTCTTGCGCTTGGTGTAGCGCGCCAGCCGGCCGGCCTCCTCGGCGATGCGCTCGAAGATGTCGTGAACGAACGAATCCATCACGTTCACGGCCTCCTGGGACAGGCTGAGGCCGTCGTGGACGTTCTTCAGGACCCTGGGGAAGTAGGCGGCGAAGCTGTCCCCGCTCCGGCTGGAGCGGCGGCGGCGACGCCTGGGCTGCTTCTTCTTCAGGGTCGTCGTCGATTCAGCCTCTTCAGGCTCTTCAGGCTCCTTGGCGCCGGCGCAGGCCTCAGAGGACATCTCAGAGGAAGGCTCGGTCATGGCGGAGACAGCCGTCAGGGGCTCTGGAGAACCGAAGATGGCGACTTTGGGCCGTTGGGGACCTATTTATATGCTCTGCACTTCCCTACGTCACGGGCCATCCCGCCATCTGACTGGATGAAATGTCATGGGGTCGTCCTGTCAGCCAACCGCAGGGCACTCAAGGTGATTGGGTAGTCCTTTTGGCGGGTGAATCACATCCAGCAATCACAGTGGGCATCTGGTGACCTATGAGCTTCCTGTTGTGTGATTTGGAGAAAGGTAGTATGATGCCCTACAGAGCAAAAGGTCATCTGACCAGATGAGCTGATTGATGCTACACTACAAGCATTTGAAAAGACATCCCTAAAAGCTCCTAGAGTGTGACAGTTTTAGCTTAGGTTCTTTAAACGTCTGACCTCCATAACCCAATCCATGACAGAGGAATGAATATGGCCATGTTTGGGCTATTTCTCTTCTCGAGTGTACCTGGCCTAATGGAGCACATCAACAAGCCGTCGTTGGAAATGGCTAGCTTTTCAATGTTCCCTGTTACGCCTTTAAGGAGAAGCTCCTTTGCCTGGCAAAAATAATAGTAACAACAATAATTAATAATAGTAAAATGTTGCTGTATTATGGTGCAAAAAGGTCATTTTTATTTTAAACATTGTAATATGAAACCAGTGTAGAAATAGAATCGTGAAAAGTCTCATTTGCAGGTTAAAAGGTACAAACCCTGCTTGAAATGTTAGCAAACAAATCCTTTTCTTAATTTGATGTAGGAGGCAAGGGATATGCCCATACACTGCCTGCATTCATATAACATCACCATCATTGAAAGAGGCAAACAAAGAAACAAACAACATACAAACAAGTCCACCATTTTCCTCCTCCACTTCCCAGAAAGGCTCCTTTGGTTCATCCTGGGTCACCTCTCCACACTTTTGGCTAGGGACCGTGGCTCAAAGGCTGCAATTCCTTCATTGCCTAAGCCAGTGAAGACAAGGGCATTAGCTGCTCTCATTGGATATTCCCATCATCTGAGGGATGCATAATCGCACTGTTTAGTCCTGTCATATGTCCTTAATCACCAGCGTGGATGTCATTATTAGAAATGTTCTGTGCGGTCGCTATCTGTTTTTATTTACCCATGTTCGCTGATTTATTCCATTACCGTTCCTTCTTACGTCTCAGATTATCTCTCTGTGATCACTTTCCATCTTCCTAAAGTGCATTCTTTCCACGCTCCTTTAAGGTGAAGTTCACTGCTGTAAACATTGTAAATTTTCTGCTTAGAAACATCTTGATTTTGAGGTTGGGTTCCACGCCAAGCTGACTCTGAGATGGAATTCAGTGTGCAGGACATTAATTCAAGATCAACCTATGAGGAAGGGACAGAAGGAGCAGGAGTGTGTAGGCAAAGAAGTGCGTCCTTATTGCAGGCCCAACGAAACCTTCTTCTGATCCAATGGGGCACTCTGAAGGTGAAAGAGCCCATCAGAGTTATTCTGCATTAGACAGAACAAGCCAGACCTCTACATCCCCTCCTGGATGAGTTTCTGAACGTGGCCATCTCTGAAAGTGTGTGACCTTAGGCAAGGCAGCTCCTGAAGCTCAGGTCATTCCCGAATGAGCCGATGGCTGACCATGACTGGCAGATGACTGGCTGAGGCAGTGAGTCTGTCCCTGAAGGAGGTTCTGGGCTGTCAACCTGCACGTCTTTCACAGCTTCCTTCTGAAATTATTCTTTGGCTAGGAATGTAACCCGAGGATGACAGTTATTTTCTCTCAGTGCTTGCTTGTGGCTTTCTTTCGTTCACATAGACAGGTGTGCTGTGAAACTGTTAATACTTGGTATCCCTCCAGGGGCATGTGTTTTGTTGTCTGCTACTATTAAGATCTGTGCTTCGTTGTCCTGAAGCATTACTAGGATATGTCCAGGTGTGCTTCGAGAACTTAGTGAATCATGTCTTCCCTTAATTCTGGAATATTACCAACAATTTCTCTTTGGTTCTTATTTTTCCACAATTCGCTCAATTTTCTCCTTCTGGAATGCCTGTCACGTGCACTTTGCACGCTCTTTGTGCACATCTCATGTCTCTTCAAGTCTCTTTCATGTTTTCTTCCTTTATATCTAGGAGGCGTGGTGTGAAATTTCTTTCAACTGTCCCCCGTGACATTAGTTATCTATCCACCTGTGTCTAATCAGTTACTTAAAATTACATCGATCTCTTTTCCAGCAATTTTTTCATTAGTCGAAATTTCGATTCTTTTTATTCCTTCATTGTTCCTTTTTTTATGTCTTTTTCTACTCCCTCACTAACTCAACCATGTTATACATTCCTTTTAATAGTTTGCACCTCATAGTAAGTGGGTTGAAGTCCACATCTTGGTTTACTGTTTGTTCTGAGAGTGGCTGTTTTGGATTATGAACATACCTGGAGGGATTTATCTGTGGGAATCTCCTTAAAACCTCACATAAGGGCAGGCCCTTCCAGAAGGGACAGACTTGCATTTTCCCTTTTTCAGTTTCCTAACCTAATTAATTGGACCACGAGGATAGTACTAATATGAACCCCAAAGCTACACGGGGGCACTCTTGCGATTACACATTCTCAAAAGTCTGTATTTCCCCACCCCAGATTGAAGGATCAGGGACAACATTGTCCCTGGCATCTTCCATTCCCAGTAAGAAAAAGTCAAACTTTTCTCTGAGGGTGTAGTCATTCAAGGCTCTAGCATTCTACATAAGGCTCCGTGGTCTATTAATTGCTGCCGCTTTTCAGGCACCACTAAGCATTTAAAATAATGTTTATTATAAACTTGCCAAGTAGTTTTCCATGGCTGGAATTGGAGAATTTTCATATTTTTTCCAAATATTGCCTGAATGAGAAGTGTGAGTGACCTTTACAAATATAAACCAGACTGGGATCACTGAATGGTATTCAGCTGATTGCTAAGGTACTCTCCGAGGTCCGGGACAACTTTCATTCCTATGCCTGGTGCCTCGGTGGGGCTGGTTAGAGCACTGAACTCAGCCAGGCTCCTGTCTCCGTTTGTAGCTCACGGAGCTGCTGTGGGAGGTATCTCCAGCAGGATGGGCGGACTTCTTAAATGGTACCTCAGAACTCTCAAACAGCAAGGCAGAAGCCACCCAGTCCTCTTCAGTTTCGCTCTGGGGCAGGCTTAACATCACTTCCACCATTCTTCATGGGTCAAAGCCATTACAAGCTTGCCTAGAGTCAAGAGGAGGGGAAAACAGACACAACCTCTCGATGGGAGGAGTGGCCCGGAATGAGCCCCCTTCATGCACAGGATCCTCAATGCATCCAAAACACACACCTCCTGAGATGCAGTTGGGTGTCACACACAGCGTATGTCCAGACAAACAAGGCCTTGGTTCACCGGGCCAGAGTGGGAGACTCTGGAATGGTTTTCCACTTGACTCACCCCTAGCAGGAGGACTCCTATACTCTAAAACAGAAGTTTCACCCTGAAACCGAAGTGTCATGAATGTTCTAACAAATACAGACATGCTCTCCCACACCTGAGTGCCTGTATTAGAGAAACAGACACACAGACAAAAAGGAGAGTGTATGGAGTCTGTACTTGTCAGGAACTGGGCCAGAAACTGGTTCCGATTTCTGACCCTCCTGATTTTGGGACACTGAGTTTTTCCTATATTCCTCATGGTCCCCTTCTTTCCGAAGTCACCTAACACCTGGTACTTCCATCACAATCCATCCCTCTCTACTCCGCCTACAAAAGTGCATACCCACAGCCTCATGAATGGAGGAGGTTCGAGCACACAGAAAAAATGTAGGGAGAGGGACATCAGGAGCAGTCCCCGACGTCTGCCATCCCACGCTATGGGTTGTTGGCTAAGGAAAGCATTTGCTTTTTTATTCCCTTTTGAATTAGTACTCAAATTGAGATGGAGATAGGTGAAGAATCTCAGTGCTGCATTTCTTTTTATGTTAAGATTTCTTTAAATATATTCCTAGATATTTAATTTTCTTTGAAGGTATTGTAAAATGTGCTGCGTTTTTTGTTTTGTTTTGTTTTGTTTTTTGAGACAGAGTCTCACTCTGTTGCCCTGGCTAGAGTGAGTGCCTTGGCATCAGCCTAGCTCACAGCAACCTCAAACTCCTGGGCTCAAGTGATCCTAGTGCCTCAGCCTCCCGACTAGCTGGGACCACAGGCATGTGCCACCATGCCCGGCTAATTTTTTCTATATATTTTTAGTTGTCCAGATATTTTCATAATTTCATTCTATTTTTTTTTTTTTTAGTAGAGATGGGGTCTCGCTCTTGCTCAGGCTGGTCTCGAACTCCTGAGCTCAAACAATCCACCCGCTTCGGCCTCCCAGAGTGGTAGGATTACAGGCGTGAGCCACCGTGCATGGCCTGTGTTGTGTTTTTTATTTGAGTTTTGGCTTGACTATTATTGGCGTATATGAAAGCCACTGATTTCTGTGGACTGATTTTGTATCCTGAGACTTTACTGAATTCATTTATCAATTCCAGGCATCTCTTGGATAATCCTTGGGTTTTTTTAGACATAATATCATACCATTGCCAAAGAGTGAGCACTTGATACCTTCTGCTCCAATTTGGATGCCCTTAATTCCCCTCTGTTGTCTGATCGCTCTGGCAAGGACTTCTAGCCCTATGTTGAATAGAAGAGGAGATACTGGGCAACCTTCTGTGGTTCCAGTTCTAAGCGGGAATGTTTTCAATTTTTCCCCATTCAGTATGATATTGGCTATGGGTTTATCCTATGTGGCCTTAATAATTTTAAGGTATGTCCTGTCTATGCCTATTTTGTTAAGAGTTTTTTATCACAAGTGTGTGCTGGATTTTATCAAATGATTTTTCTGCATCTATTCAGAGAATCGTATGGTCTTTGTTTTTGCTTTTATTTACGTGGTGAATTGCATTTATAGATTTGTGTAGGTTGAACCAGCCTTGCATCTCTGGGATAAAGCCCACCTTGTTATGGTGAATTATTTCTTTGATGTGCTGTCGGATCTCATTTGCTAAGATTTTGCTGAGGATTTTTGCATCTATATTCATGAGGAATATTGGTGTGTAGATTTCTTTTTTTGCTGTGTCCTTTCCTAGCTTTGGTTTCAAGGTGATATTGGCTTTGTAAAATGAGTTATGGAGGATACCATGTTTCTCAGTGTTGTGGAATAATTTCTGTAGTATAGATATGTGTTCTTCATTGTGTGTTTGGTAAAACTCCGGTGTGAACCCATCTGTTCGGGGACTTTTCCTTTTTGGAAGGTTTTTAATTGCTGCTCCAATTTCTGTGCTTGATATTGGTCTGTTCAGGGATTCCTCCTGGTTGAACTTACGGAGGTTGTATGTTTCCAAGAATTTGTCTATTTCCTCCACATTATGTAGTTTTTGGACACACAGGTTTTTATAGTATTCAAAGATAATTTTTTGTATTTCCGTGATGTCTATTGTGACCTCTCCTTTCTCATTTGTAATGTAGTTTATTAGAGTCCTTTCCCTTCCAGTTCTTGTCAATCTAGCGAGAGGACTATCAATTTTGTTTTTCTTTTCAAAAAGCCAACGTTTGGTTTTATTGATCTTCTGTATAGTTCTTTTGTTCTCAATTTCATCTAGTTCTGCTCTCATCTTACTTATTTCTTTTCTTCTGCTTGGTTTGGAATTGATTTGGTCTTCCTTTTCTAGTTCCTTGTGACAGTTTATTAGTTTGTTGGTTTTTGAGCTTTCTGTTTTTTGGATGTGAGAATTTAATGCTATTAGTTTTCCTCTAAGGAATGCTTTTGCTGTATTCCACAGATTTTGATAACTTGTGTCCCCATTGCCATTTAGTTCGAAAAATCTTTCGATTTCCCTCTTTATCTCCTCCTTGACTCAATAGTCATTCAACAATAGATTGTTTAATTTCCATTACTTTGTGAAGTGGTGAGTGTTTCTGTTGGAATTGAACTCTAATTTTATACCACTGTGATCTCAGAAGACACATGGTACAATTTCTATTTTTTTGAATTTGTTGAGGTCTGATTTGTGGCCTAGTATGTGATCAATTTTGGAGAAAGTCCATGGGCTGATGAAAAGAATGTATATTCAGCTTTATTTTTATGGAGTGTTCTGTAGATGTCTGTTAGACCCTTCTGTTCTAGAACGCTGTTTAAGTCCATTATGTTTTTGCTTATTTTCTGTTTGGAAGGTCTGTCTTGTTCAGTAAGCACAGTGTTGAAATCCCGGCTACTATGGCATTACTTTTTATCATGCTCCCTAGATCAAACAGGGTTTGCTTTATGTATCTGGGTGGTCCTGAGTTGGGTGCATAAATATTAAGAATTGTTATGCATTCTTCTTGGATTTTTCCTTTCACCACTATATAGTGACCATCTTTGTCCTTCCTTACTTTTTCAATTTTAAAGCTTATGTTATCTGAAATAAGTATAGCTATTTCTTTTGTCTTCCATTTGTCTGGAGGATTGTTTTCCATCCCTTGACCTTGAGTCTGAAAGCATCGCTGTCAGTTAGAAGCATTTCCTGTAGACAGCAGATACTTGGCTTGTGAATCTTTATCCACTCCCCCAGTCTATGTCTCTTCAGATGACAATTCAATCCATTCACATTTGGATAACTATGAAACACTAAGACAAGAAATTGTAGAAGATGTAAAAAGATGGAAAAATCTACCTTGCTCATGGATTGGCAGAATCAATATTGTTCAAATGTCCATACTACCCAAAGTGATCTATAGAATTAATGCAATCACTATCAAAATACCACCATCATTCTTTACAGATGTAGAAAAAATAATTCTATGCTTTGTATGGAACCAGAGAAGATCTCATATAGCCAAAGCAATCTTAAGCAAAAAGAACACACTGGGAGGTATCAGTCTGCCAGACTTCAAGCTTTACTACAAGGCTATAGTAACCAAAACAGCATGGTACTGGCACAAAAACAGAAATACAGACCTTTGGAACAGGACTGAGAACCCAGAAATGAAACCATCTGCATTTTGTCATCTAATCTTTGACAAAGAAGACAAAAATATACACTGGGGAAAAGAATCTCTTTTCAATAAATGGTGCTGAGAAAACTGGATAACTACATGGAGAAGATTGAAACTGGATCACCACCTCTCACCTCTTACAAAAATCAATTCATGATGGATAGCAGACTTAAACCTAAGGCATGAAACCTTAAGAATCCTAGAAGAAAATGTAGGGAAGACTCTTTCAAACATCGGCCTAGGCAAAGAATTTATGAAGAAGACCCCCAAAGCAATCACAGCAGCAACAAAAATAATTAAATGGGACCTGATCAAATGAAAAAGCTTCTGCACAGCCAAGGAAACTACCATTAGAGCAAATGTACAGCATACAGAATGGGAGAAAATATTTGCTCCCTACACATCTGATAAAGGGCTGATAACAGGAATCTATATAGAACTCAAAAAAAGCAACAAGAAAAATCAAACAACCCCATCAGTAAATGGGCAAAGGACACGAACAGAAACTTTTCAGAAGAAGAAAGAATGACGGCCACTAACATATAAAAAAAATGCTCACCATCTGTAATCATTAGTGAAATGCAAATCAAAACCACAATGAGATATCACCTAACTCCAGTGAGAATGGCCTTTATCAAAAAGTCCCAAAACAACAAATGCTGGCGAGGATGTGGAGAAATAGGAACACTCTTACACTGCTGGTGGGACTGCAAATTAGTACAACCTCTGTGGAAAAGAATTTGGAGATACCTCAAACAGCTAAAAATAGAAATATCATTTGATCCAGCAATAGCACTACTAGGCATCTACCCAAAGGAAAAAAAGACATTCTATAATAAAGACATCTGCACTCGAATATTCTTGGCAGCACAATTCACTATTGCAAGGATGTGGAAACAACCCAAGTGCCCTTCAATCCATCAGTGGATTAATAATATATGGTATATGTTTACAATGGAATACAACTCAATTACAAAGAAACAGTGCTGATCTAGCACCTCTTATATTATCCTAGATAGAGCTTGAGCCCATCCTCCGAAGTGAGGTATCACAAGAATGGAAGAATAAGCACCACATGTACTCGCCATCAAATTGCTACTAACTGATTAACACTAAGGTGCTCACATGGTAGTAATATTCTTTGGATGTTGTGGGGGAGAGGGTGGGTAACCTCACAACTAATGGATGAGGTGAGCATTGTATGGGAGAAGGGCATGCCTCTAATCCTGGCTTGGGTGAGGCAAAGTCATAACTTGTAACCAAAATGTTTGTACACTCATAATATCCTAAAAGAAAAAAGAAAAAAGATTTCTTGCCCAATAGGTTAAAACAGACAAGCATAGTTTCTCTGAACCTCTGAATGGTAAAACACTCGCAGGCTAATACCATGTTTCACGAACCAGACACTTGAGGGAGATTCAGGAAATCATCCTGTTTCTTGGTGTTAGGTCTAACCCAAAACCTGTGGGACCTCAGGTAAGGCCCTTCACCTCCCTTGGAAGGTCCCATCTACAAAATGACTCTGGATTCCTAGAAGTGATAGAATTCACTATACTAGTCCAATTACTTTAGCAAGCACTGTAACTATACAAATTCATTCCTAAAACAAACTTCCCAGTGGTACATTACAAAATACCTGGTCAAGCATCTGGTCCACCCAAACCATATTGCCCTGCCTAATTTCAATTCCCAAGGGCTGACATTGTTCACACTTACCTCTGTGAAGGACGATCTTGAAAACAGAAGTAGTGACATTACAGACAGTTTTAACAATTTCAGAAGGATCATAGGGCAACAGCATAGTCCATAAGCAGCAGAACTGGCCTGTCATACCCTTTCAATGGACACAGGGCAGCATACAGTGGCTGGATTGATGACCTGGTGAAGAAGTGTCCAGATACTCTCATGCTCCACTAATGTCCTCCTCAGGGGTCCATCAAACTAGCCTATGATCCCAGGTTTGTTTCTAAAGTCCCTCCTAATAAGGCTCCTTCTTCTTCTTCCCACTGTAGTCATTTTCTTCTTATCTAGGGGTGTTGGGCCATAATCAAAGGGGAGGAGGACATTAATGGGTCAGGAATGAGGACCAATCCCATTGTACTGGCCACTGCACTGGGAATTGGGCTCTAATCCTTCCAAGCTAATGTGGTGGATTTTACTCTGTCAGGCACATGTGCCTAAACATGAAAAAATAAAATATCTTAACATCCAAATAGCTTGAAGAAAAAGACAGGGTAGGAAGGGAGTTGCCTTATCTGTCATAATTGGTTACTATGTTTTTATGAATATGAAGCAATAGGCTAGAGATATGTCCACTCACAGCTCTACAGACATATCCTTAATCATAAGCACAATTAAAAGCAAAGAAACAGTATAAAAAATAAAAGGGGAAGTTCCAGGAAGAAGATGGCTGACTAGAGACCTCACTCATCAGATCATTTCAGACGGAAGGAAAAGTTTTAAATGAAAAAAAAAAAAAAACATAGATCAGGTGTAATTCTGAGGGAAAAGTGCCAGAACCTACCGGAGATTCCACAGGATAAAGTTGCAGAGCAGAACGAAAAGGAGCAAGATATCAGCAGAAATCAATCCCTGAGAAATTTGGAGTCCCATGGAAAGGGTAGGTGAGGGGTTTGTTTCTCTATCCCTCATACCTCTGGAAGTCAGTGGGCTCTTGAGCTGCTAAAGAGCTTTTCTATTCTCATGGGCCCAACAGCTATTGCCACCAATGAACTGGGAGCTTCTTGAAAACAAAGCACCAGGCTACCAGCCCTCTTGGGTCGCTTCCCAACACCACAAACCTTAGCAGAGACAGCAGGTGCCATACTGCTTCTCCAGCCATTATGTGCCTTTGTCCTCCCCAAGGCACTTCCTTCGGTTTTCATGTTGCATGTTCCCACACAAACATTTCCCAACTCTGGCCCAGACTGTGGTGGCCACAGGGGCTGGTGGGTCTCAGGGGATCTGTGTGATCCCAGAATTTGAACATTCCAGATGGGCTGCCTTCTGGAGAGAGGGACAAAGATGACCAGAGTGCCAGATCTTCTCCATTCAGACCTTTTTCTCCCCTCCCTTTCCTCAGCCACTGCTGCAAAGTGGCATGGGTGCTCCAAGGGACAATTAAGCTGAGACTTTCAGGAGTGGCTGCTTCCCCTTTGTTGGTGTGCCCACCACACCAAAGCTTCCACCGAGAGTGGGGCTCACACCTTTCCTCTTAAAGACCTGCAGTGGACCAAGGGGTGCTCAGGTTGTGAGCTCCCTGCCTGATAGCCCTTCCCAGTGCTGCTTGCCTGGCTGCTCCAGCAGAACAGGGCATACCACAAAGTGGAAGTACATTAAACCTGCTTGAGCACTCTGTGGGAAACCTGGGACCAGCATGCTTCTCCCTGGCACAGTCAGGGATTGAACTTGGCAAGCCAAGAGACAGGCCCACAGGCCAATTCCTATACCCCCAGGACTCAATTGCTTTGCTCAGGCACACAGAGGGGGGATTTGTGAATTAATCTCAGGAGGCAAGGGAGCCCATGTGGGCAGAACTGAAAGGAGAGTGCAGTGTGGGTCTAAGCTGCAGCGCACTCACAGGGCACCCTTCCCCCCACAAGAAAGCCACACTTTTGGTCTGGGGTGGAATCCTGAATAAGGAAGCTCCCAGCCTACAGCACCATTGCTGGTGAGCTCAGCTAGTTTGAGATCCTGCCTGTGTCCAGATGCCAGAAGGAGATCACAGAACAGAGGAGGAGGGAGAAGAGCAAAACCCATGCCTGACAACAAGACTGTGAATCCCAAACAGCCCCTCCCCGACAAGCAGACTTTCTGGATTTGTGGGGCCATTTCAGCCACTTCTTGGTGGCTTTCCTCAGCCACCTGGGAGTGGAGCCTTGACCCCTGCTGAGACAGCTCTTGTGCCTGACTTTCTGGAGCTTGAATGCAGGATCATCTCACCCAATACCACCCAGGCTCGCTCTTCCACCCACCTCTGCTGTGGTAGAGAATGAGGAGTCCACTGGGAGCTCCAGGGCCCTGCCAACCAACTGGGGCAATCTTCTCCTGAGAAGTTAGAGCTGGTCACAGGTACCAAAATACAACACTGCAGCTGGCTCTTTCCAGCAAGCACTACTTACTGGCAGGGAGGACAACTTGTTCAGCCCTTTACAGCATTTACAGACTCAATCATATATGGCATAGCTGATTCTTACCCTCAAGCAATACCTACTGTCTCAGAGATTAAACTGGGCATCCCAATATAATTCACACTGTTAAGAAGACCACAGGGCTGGGTAAAGAGAAAAGATGTCAAAGACCTCAATCTATTCTCATCAACAGAGACAAGGAATCTGCCCACACACATAGGACACCACCAGTACAGCCTACAAATAACTAGCATCTGAGAAATACACCACACTAAGGATAATCATAACCAAGGTGTCCATCCAGAACCTAGACTCCCATCAAAGCACCCATTAGCAAAGCCAAAGGTCCTTACCCAACATATGCTACAGACACACCCTTAAGAGTGAGGGGAGGGATTGTTAAAATGTCTATACTACCCAAAACAATCTACAGATGCAATGCAATCCCTATTAAAATACCAACATCATTCTTTGCAGATGTAGAAAAATTAATTCTATGCTTCGTATGGAACTAGAGAAGACCCCGCATAGCAAAAACAATTCTAGGCAATAAAAACAAAATGGGAGGTATCAATTTACCAGACTTCAAACTTTATTATAAGGCTGTAGTAATCAAAACAGCTTGGTACTGGCACAAAAATAGAGCCATTGACCAGTGGAACAGAACTGAGAACCCAGATATAAAACCATCCTCATACAGCCATCTAATCTTTCACAAAGCAGACAAAAACATACACTGGGTAAAAGAACCTTTATTCAATAAATGATGCTGGGAAAACTGGATAGCCACATGTAGAAGACTGAATCAGGATCCACACCTTTTACCTCTCACAAAAATCAACTCACGCTGGGTAACAGATTTAAACCTAAGGAGCAAAACTATTAGAATTCTAGAGGAACATGTTGGAAATACTCTTCTAGACATTGGCCTAGGGAAAGAATTCATGAAGAAGACTCCAAAGGCAATCACAGCAACAACCAAAATAAATAAATGGGACCTGATCAAATTAAAAAGCTTCTGCACAGCCAAAGAAACTGTCACAAGAGCAAACAGACAACCTACAGAATGGGAGAAAATTTTTGCATGCTACAAATCTGATAAAGAGCTGATAACTAGAAT
>RJWJ010043421.1:0-12607 GCA_004363605.1 Indri indri | reverse complement strand
TATTATGGATATTGTGGCTGCAGTGATCTGACCCTCTCCATATCCCTTTATTTTACCATCGCAGGACTACCCCAGGACAGCCCCAACTTGTAGTTACAGCCAGCCTCTATCTTTCCCATTATGTCAAGACCATTTGCACAGGGACTTAATCCTCTAATTCATTTCCACACTAGCAAAGGGAATTAGGTTATTTTTGAGATGAAAAGTAGCTAAATAGAACTTCAAAACATCATTCTAGCCTAGATACACATTTGGAGATGCTATGGAAATTTTAAGCATATGACAAAGCCCAAATTGTTGGCTGCCTCTGTGTAGAAGATTAAATTACATACTACCCCTAAAAAACAGAACTCTCCTGAACAACCAACTTGATCCATAGACATTGGTTTCCATCTACAATAAAATTAATTTCCATCCCATTCAATTTGGGACTGTTTATTGTCACCAGTCACAAGCCCTCCATTGTGCACTCACTGCATGCTCAATGCTGTGCTAAGTGCTCTTAGCTTAGCCATCGAAAGGGAAGCACCACCGAATGCTGAACCATTTAGGCAGAAGGGGTGACTTGTTAAGAGGCCTACCCTTCAGAGGTTGGAGAGCTGAAAAGGAGTTTAGACAATGGAGAATTATACCAGTTCACATTTAAATGTGAACAAATGATACAGGGAAAGTTCTAAGGTGGGAAATATAAAAGAATGAGAAAGCTGAAGAGGACTCTGAAGTATGTAAAGCATGATGAGAAGCGCCAGCAAAGCTTCAAATCGTTTTCAGTGGAGTACCCAGTGGGTCGATGCTATTATATTGTATTTCCACTCTGTGCTTTCTTTTTGAAGATCACCCTCATTCAAGACTGTAAAGATCATCTCGAATTAAGGGAAGCAGAGCTAGTTGAAGAAGAACTTGATGTCCAGGATGAGGTATGATTATTTTCTTCTGAAGAAAATAATTTGGATTATATCTTGAATAAATAGGGTAATGTATATAGTGAATATGTCTGATTAAGAACCGTCAGGGAAAATAATTCCAAAAAATACCAAAAGGGTGGCTTCATAGAAGGGGAAAATGGAAAACGAGAATTCTCCCTTGAAGAAATTAAGCACTCGGGGACCTTTGGCCCTGGGCATATAGGATGATAAGCCACTGGCAGCAGTTAACACACAGGTCCTAATTTTATACTTAAGCCTCCACGTAGTTCTCTTCCAAGGCCGTGGATAGGGAAAAGGTGTATGATTTAAAGTTGAAAGATTTCTTAGAAATCAAGTAGTCCAATATCCTAGTCCATGTGGAAATCCCTTCTATGCCATCCCTGTTGGATGCTCACTTAGCTTTCATGTGACCATTTCTAGACATTCTAGTGACTTCTCAAGGGAGTTTGTTACATGGACTATAAATGTTAGTTGTGCTTACAAAACTGAATTTGGCCTTTCTGTAATAACCACCTAGTGAAACTGAGCTCAATCTGCCTTCTTTGTCAACACAACCCTTTCCACTGAATAGCCCTTCAAATATTTGAGAACAGCTCTTGTGTCTCCACCAGAATCTCTTCCAGGCAAGACTCTTCTAATACCTTCTGGCATTCCTCATAGATGCACGGTTTTTCAATGCTTCTTTCGCCAAGACGGGGACACAAAATTCCAATGTGGTCAGGCCAGCATGGAGATTATGCAACCATGACCTTCCTTGATTTCATCCAATTAAAAATCTGTTTGCTTTCTTAATAGCTACATCAAAATCTTGGCTTCTATTGAGCAGGGGTCAACTAAAGACTCCGGCATTTTCGTACAAACTGTAGTCTAGCAGGGCTTCCCATTTATACTTATTTAATTCGTTTTTGACCCTAATGCAGGACTACACATATTTCTGCAGATTGTATCTTGTTTGTTCCAGTTTATTGACGTAGTTTTGTATTTTGAATCTACCATCCAACATATGGACTCTCTCCTCCAGCCACATTGGTGTCATATGCAACTCTGATAAGGATGGCTTCTCTGCCTTTTTCCAGGTCCTGATAAAAATGTTGAAGAGAAAAAATTCAACCCCCCCAGTGGTAAAATCATGCAGTAGGGGTGACAGGCAGAGATTTTTGTGGGGGAAATATATTGCTAGAGTGAAAATCACAGGCCAGGCATCTTAGCTTACCGGTTTAGAAAGCCCGGGAAAATCATTCCTGAGCTGAGAAATCCTTTCAGCTTTAGCAGTTCATGACTCTATGAATATAGGATAGGCTTAATTTGAGTAAAAACTCATATATCAAAATTAGAACTTGAGAAGCTGCCACATCATAGATATTTGTTGATTGCCACGTAAAAGAATCATTCAGATACAGTTGCTACAGATGGCGAAGCAGTACAGCACAGTGGTTTGAAGGGCGTGTACTTTAGGACCGGACAGACCTGGATGCTTGTACTGGTTCTGCTACTTACTGGCGGTGCAGCCCAGGGTGAATTACTTACCCTGTCTTAATTTTCATATCTTTATCATATGTAGAAATAATACCACAGAGTTGTGGTATTAAAGGATGCATGCAAATTAACAAGAACAGTGTCTTGTACATAGTAAGTGCTCAATAAATAGTAATCTTTGCTTTTAAATAAATCCCATTAAAGTATGATGAGGTACAAAACTAAGTTTTTACCCTAGTTCTATTGTGATGATATGCACCTAAGATGAGTACAAGTAAGCAACCAATACTATAAAAACATATTTGTTACAAAAATAATGTAGACTTAAGGAGAATTCAGTTGCATCAACATTTTGTTTCCCCTTGCTTCCACAGGCTATGCGTAAACTTGCTTCCTGAAAGCGGGCTCAGGAGGTCTCTATAAGCAAGGACTGCAAGACAAAATTGACCCACTAATATCATTCTATGCAAACGGTTTCCATATTGACTATTTCTTCAGACTTGAAACACTCATTCTTTTTCTATAACGTTTTTTTAAATCTTTGATTGTTTTTAACCCCTTAGCCATGGAAAGAGAAGCACTAAAATTGTTCCTACACTTTATTTATAAAATAAACAGCTTACTTCTAAAATGTGCAAAATGGTGAGGAGAATTATTCAGGCGATTTAGCAATGTCCAGATCTGCTGATGTTTTAATATGCCGTTGATCCCTCACGACAGATTTGCTGACAGTGTTCATGTGGGTACTGGCGTGTCTCTGTTCAGCTGGAGTGAGTGCTGACCCAACAGTCTCTGTGGTCAGGCGAGTCAGGAATGACTAACCATAGAGAAAAATCAGTTTTTGACAGAACTTGATAGCCATGAGCTGCACTGATCACAGTGTAAGATCACATTCAGTAAATGCTGAAATGAAATTAGTAATGCATTCATCAACAAAAACCTTTAAAAATCACTTTTGGGAAATAATTCAAAAGTTTTTAAAATACAAGTTTGGTTAGTACTTAATAATGAAGTGTTATTATACAGTAACCAGATATATGGCTAGAATTCAGGATCTCTTTGATCCTGGAACTAGTTTACTTAAAAGCTACAGAACTAGGCTGATATATTTTAGAAACACTGATGTAGAGAAGTGAATTGATA
This sequence comes from Indri indri, assembly GCA_004363605.1. Taxonomy (NCBI): domain Eukaryota; kingdom Metazoa; phylum Chordata; class Mammalia; order Primates; family Indriidae; genus Indri; species Indri indri. Next base: position 9,062 of record RJWJ010043421.1, on the reverse strand, counting down.
AGATTTTCATGGTTTATAGAAATCGTGTTTTGACATAATCATGAATCACAGTTGAGATCAAAGAAAATATATGACAGATTATTTCTACTTTAAAAATATAGTTTTAATTTACCTTAGTCTATAGAAATGATCGTTGCATGGAGGTATATACAGCTATGGTCTATTTAGAATCTGATATGAAAACTGCACTGTTTTGAGCAAAAAAAATTTGGTATGTTTATAAGACCATGATGGTTAAAATGAGTTTATATTTTTTTCCCTAAAATTTTGGCAGTATGTTTGCATCCATTAAAGTACCAAGAAAAATAAATAAATAAAATAGAATTTAACGGTATGTAATCTTTAACTGAACTCTGACCACTTTTCAAAAAAAATCTAAAAGTGACCTGCCTATAGGAGTCTATGTTTAAAATGAGTTTTTAAAGACAAAGCATTCTATCTGAACATCATATAAAAAATTGATTTGGAATATATATTGAAAATCCATAGGTTTTTAAAAAGTCCATATTTTAAGCCAGAAATTTTTATTTTAGATCTTTTATTTTTACTAAATCTTTTCTGAGTGCCAACAGTTTTCTAGGTATTATGTATAACATATAGGCTTTGGTCTTAACGTACTATTTCCATATATGTCACGCTAGAGTGAATGAAGTATTTCATTCTAGAGAAAAATAAATACCCAGGTCTCCAATTGAGACAATGTCTTGCTTGATTGAGAACTACTCTTGGTATATTCAGGGGATTGGTTCCAGGACCCCCACATATACCAAAATCCACGCATACTCAAGTTCTGTAGTAGGCCCTGTCCAAAGGTAGAATGTCTTATCTCTGTTTTTCTTACTAAATATAATCAGAAACAGTGTATCTATTTCTGAAGGAATATGATCAGTGACCACATTTGTTTGATATCTGGTCACAGCATAACCAGGATTATATTGCTAGTTATCTACAGCAATACCTACTTATTATTATTAATATAATGGCAACAAATCATATATCTGAAGAGTGTGTAATAGTCTTGCAGAAAATGAATGAATACCTCTGTTCGATAAAGGCAATATGTATTGCTCATTTTTTTAAAGGAAATACCAAAGTTACATTTTACAACAAGGCTAGAGTTTTGTAAATTTTGGGTCCATTTGTGACTATATGAGACCACAGTTAAATTTGTTCTCAGGCACACTCTAGAATACTGTCTCATCTATGCATTTTGTCAATAGGAAGTATACTTTTAATTCTGTATTGTCAATGGAAATTTTACTTTAAAGCTGTCTTGTGTTATATTTTTAACCTGTAGAATAAGATTTCAATATTGTATATGAGTTTCAATAAGTGAAAAAAAATCAAATCATGTACATTTGGAAATATTTGCACATATTTTTAAATAAATGTAAAGTTGCCTTTTAAACTACTCAGTTGTGTCCTTTCTGAATAAAACTATTAAATATAATAAAAAATGAGCCCGGCATGGTGGTGCACACCTGCAGTCTCAGCTACTGGGGAGGCTGAAGCGAGAGGATTGCTTGAGCCCAGGAGTTAGAGTCCAGCCTGAGCAACATAGCAAGACCCTGTCTCAAACAAACAAATAAATAAATAAAATGCTGTATTCCAAGTTTGCCATTACCCTCATAAGTCACCATTTTGATGTAATCTTTATAGGTCTACTTCTATTTGTGTATAATTTCTTTTTGCAGATTTATCAATGCAATAAACAAGGTTACGCACAAATATTTCAGTTAAATCTTATAATTCTTACCCAAATATTTCCAGCTTATTTTGTGCAATTGTTTTTATTATTGTCATGTTATTTCAATAGGTTTAGGAGCCCAAGTGGTTTTTTGATACATGAATGAATTGTATAGTCATGAAGTCAAGGCTCTTAGTGTACCTGTCACCTGAATAGTATATGTTGTACCTGATAGAGAATTTTTGATCTCTCACCCTCCTTCCACCCTGCCCTCTGCTGAGTCTCCAACGTCCGTTATACTAATCTGTATGACCATGCATACCCATCATTCAGCTTCCACTTATAAGTGTCTGTGTGTGGTATTTGTTTTTCTGTTCCTGAAATACTTCACTTAGGAGAATGGCTTCCAGAAAGGGGAAATGAATGGATAAAAGAGCAAAGAGGAAGGCTTAAAATAAAAGGTGGAGGGAAGAAGAGAGAGTGATCGGGAAAAAGTAGAAAGGAACAGTGGGGTGGAGAATTTGGTAGTGGGAAAAGAAAATTCAAATATAGGATTGATTTCCAATACAATCACATCCTTTAAGAACTCAGAGAAGTGCTCAACATTCCCTCTCCCACATGCCACACCACCTCCTGAATTCTTGGTCCCCTTACCTGGCTCTTTTTTATCACCTTCTAGTATGTTCTATAATTCACTTATTACTGTTGCCCTTCCTGCCTCCTCCCCTCTGCTAGAACATAAGCTCCACCAGGGCAGGGTTCTTTGTTTTGTTCAGAGACATATCCCAAGTGCTTAGAAGAGTGAAGAGTGACAGACGCATCCTAGATACTCAGTAAGGATTGCGGGATGACAGGATTAAGCTGCAGGCAGTGATGCCCAGTAAGGCCCACAAGGTTGAGAAAGGCAGTTATCAAATCATGTAAGACATCCAGAGCTTCCTGAGCTTTCGGGCCCATTCCTGAGGCTTATTACACCTGACCTCCTTGCCTGCCTGCCTGCCTTACCTGCTGGTCTCCAGAAAAGGGGCAGGGGACTCACTTGGACGCTAACAGAGAGTTTCGGGGAATGGGAGGCCCTCTTGGGTTCCGTATCCATTTTGGATATGCCAATCAAGTTAGCCCGCTTCATCCTTTTCTTCAGGAACATCCCTGGGCCCGGACATTAAGGTATTGTTTTTGCATAGGATCTTCTTGTTTCAAGGCCATTCCCAAAGCATTGTTTTAGACCCAGTGCTCCAATGCTGAGACACCTCCCCCCTCCTTTAAAACTTTTTATTTAGAAATAATTATAGATTCACAGGAATTTACAAAGAAATATATGGCAAGATTCCCATGCACCCTTCACCCACCCTCCCCAAGTGTTAACATCATGCATAGCTACAGTACAATTAAAAAAACCCAGAAAATTGGCATTGGTGTAAACTTATTCGCATTTCACCATTTATACATACATTCATTCGTGTGTGTGTATGTAGCTCTATGCAGTTTTATCCCATATATGGCTTTGTGTAAACACCACCACAATCAAGAAGCTTAACTATACCATAAGCACAAAACCCCTTCTGAGGGCCCTTTTAAAAATGCACTCCAAGCACAGATATACCACTCTTCCTAACATCAACCCCAGACTTACAGCTGAACAGGGACATTCTGAGTTGGAGAAGCACTTCTGATATCATACTTCCTATGGCCAGGGCAGGTTGAACAGCTCATATTCTACTGTAGAATTTGTTTGCAATGACTTTCAGTGAGCCTCCAATGAGAACACACTCTTTCTCTGCAACTTCATTTTTACCCACGGCCATCCCAGTCAGGGAGGAGCTCTAGGCAGCGTAGGAGGAGCATCTAAAAGTCACCCTTTAGATGATGTGAAAGAATGTTACAAGTCCCTGGCCAACCAGTGCTACAAGTTGGAAACTGTTTAGAAGGAAGACCAGGTATGCATCTCTTCAAGGCACCTGTGAACTAGTGACACCGCCCAACACTTGACAGTTCTTATCTCCATGTGTTGATCAAAGTAGTCAAGCCTGCCCTCTCCAGCTGAATTCACTTCCTAGCTTATCAATTTGTGGTAAAACAGTACAGCGGGCTCCTTTAATCCATTCCCTCAAGGCTATACCACGCCTAAAACCAGGAGGCCTGGGCATCCTTCTGTATCCTGGCCCAGAAGTATTTGGGTGAGTAGGAGGGGTCTAGACCATCAGAACACACAAATGAGCCCTGACCTTTCTCCAGCAAGTTCTCAGTTAAATGTGTAAGGGAAGGAAGGGGTGAGAAATGACGCTGGAAGGTGGACAGGGTGGGGTGGGGCGGCCAGATAACCGGGAGCCTTGTATACGGCATTAAGGAGTTTGGATTTTCTCCTCTCGTCTGGTAAGAGATAATAGCAAAATGGCTGGGTTATGTTACCTAGCTAATCCAATCAGCTGATCTGCGTATCTAGAAATAAACTCAGAAGGTGCAATTAAATTAGAGATGAATGAGGCTTCTGTTTTTTAGTTTCCAAGGAGAGACTAAGAGATGAAAGCAGAGGTATTAGCTTTTGCGATTTAGAAATAAAAGGCTTGCTCCATGGATGTGATTTTTACTTCCATAGTTTATCCTTTTAAGATAATTTTAGTATTCTATTATTTATTATTACATGAGGCATTACTCTTATGATTAGGAAAAGAATAATGTGCTATTTTAAAACATAGAAGGCAGAAGTAGACACTGATTGAAGATTGTGGCATTAATGTTTCCTTATAAACGTGTTGCTGTTTCTGTGTGAGAGTCACTGTCTTTTTTTCCAGTTGTACTTGCTTGTAATACAGGAACTTTTTGGTCCCTAAAACAAAGGAAGAGGTGATTGCTTAATATTTCTGTTTAAACCAGTTATTAAACATCTGTAACAAAATACAAGTTCTGGCAAACGAGTGCTCTGAGCTTACCGCCACCTTCTCCCAAACAATTAAAGAGCTTGGACCTTTAATTGTTTGGGAGAAGGTGGCAGTAATTAAAGGGAGCGAAGCTCTGCTCTCCTTTTTCCTCGGCCCCTCTTCTCCTCCTTGGGTTGACCAGAGACACAGCCGGCCGCACGGTGGGAGGAAGCTTGGGCTGGAAACCTCGGGGCGCGGGGGCGGGAAGTACGGAGGCCAGACTCGCCTGCTTGAATAGTCGAAGCTAGTTGCTCTTTTCAGTTTCATCTGCTTCCGCCCACCCCCACCCCCACTCCAAGGCACAGGTTTTCCCGTCGGTTCCTCACCCATTCCTTCCTTCCTTCATTTACCAAATGTTTACTGCGTGCCTGTTTTATAGCAGGCACACAACTAGGGGCTGAGTATCCCGTGAGTGGTAAACAGAACAGTTTCTGTTCTCATGGAACTTAGAGTCCAAGGTGGGAGACGATCGATGAAGAAGTAAACGTACCTGTACATATGCAATGACTGCTTGCGGTAGAGACTCTGAAGGTGACGAGCGGGGGGTGATCACAGAGAGAAACAAGGCTGGCACTCTCTCTGAGGAGACAGTATGTGAGGAAGGCGTCGGCAGGTGCAGATCTGAGCAAGACGTTCTCGAGCAAAGGGAACCGCGCGGGGAAACGCCCTGAGGCTGCAGAGAGCCCAGCTTGGCAGGACCGGGGCGCAGTGGGCGACAGGGAAGGGGCGCAGGTCGCCAAAGCAGGGCCCCACGCATTCAAAAGTCTGTAATGGAAAGGCACCGAAAAGCTTTAAACCGGGAAAAATACGGTCAGATTTGTATTGCTAAAATATTATTCTGAGAGGAATGTAGACTTGTTTCTATGTGCTGAGTATCTCCCTCCAAGGATACGCAAGGAACGGGTCCTTCTGGTTGCCGACAAGAGGGAACTGGGTGGCCGGGGGACAGGGGCAGGAGGCAGAATTTTTACTATAGATGCTTTATTAACTTCTGATTTTGCACCATAAGATGGCGTTATATGTATCCCAAGGCTGGAAGCAGGAACAGAAGAAGGCTATTACAGATGTCCAGGACGTATTCGAGACATACACAGGAAAACTTCGTGATCAGACTGTGAGAGAAGAAGAGGGAGGAATTAAGATAGTTCCTGTTTCTGGATTCTGGATTGAACAGCTAAAGGATGGTGATGATAATTACTGAAATTGGGGAGGGTTGAAGAGGGACAGTTTGGGGACATTGGCAGCCCCTGAGTTTCTATTTAGGAAGGCTTATGGGCAGCCAGCTAGTCTAAGGAAGGGGCTGAAAGAAATTTGTTTTAAATATGTTCTTGCATAGCATTTGTATCACTCAGGATAGATTCAGTGATAGTGCAGTGACCTAAAACACACATGTGCATACACCTCAGAACTAAAAAAAGTAAAAACCTTAATGACTTATACAAGAAAAGGCTTTTGTTTGGTTTTGGTTTTTTCATTGCTCAATATTTGCTGTGGGTCAAGACAATTTTTCTCCCTGCGATGGCTCAGCATTCCAGGTTGCTTTGGTCTTATATCTCAAACATGATTACTTTGGTACAAAAGAAGGCAAAAGGAAAAAAAGCAAGAATTGTGAATCTGCTTTAAAATATTTCCACCCAGAAGCAATGGGTAACTTTCACTCACATTTCAGTGGCCAAAGTAAAAGAGGTAGACAAATATAATACTCTCAAATGACTAGGAAGGGAAAATATTGGTGAGCACTAATTATGTTTACCGTGACACTTTAAATAAGAATGAAAAAATTTCAAATGTCTATATCAAAGAACGGGGAGAAGGTTATGGAGAGAGGTGGGACTTGGACCATCAGCGAGCACCCCCACTGTTCAGTGTTTTGTGTGTGTCGGGGGCAGGGAGAACCCAAGAATCCCAATTTTGGACACGCTGAATTCAAGATGTTTTCATCCAAGTGGAGGTATCAAATAACCAGTTAAATCTGAAGGTCAGAGGACAGATCTAAACTGAAAATATAAATTCGGGAGAATAAAAAATATGTATCTGCAGTTGGACAGGGGAAAGCGAAGTCCAACAAGAGTGTTCTAGGCTGGTGTGGTTAGGGATAAGATTACCAAAGGAAATGTTTAGAGAATAATTAGAAGAGATTTACCCTTTTAATTTTGCCAATTAACAAAAAAAAAGGAGAGTGCTGTGGACAGAGCCCTGCAGACGAACAAATTTAAAGGGTGGTTTGGAAGAGAAACTGAGAAGGAACAATCAGACAGAGGGGAGAATTGAGCAACATTATCAAAACTAAGGGAAAAGAGCGTTAAAAGGTACGTGTGTTTCTGTCTTATCGAAGCAGAAGGCAGACCCTCCACCTGTGCAATGGATGCCCTTCCCTTCTGCATCTCGACTCCTCTTTCTCTGCTGAATCACTCTTATTAACACTTAACCACGTGCTGGTGACATCTCCCATCTTATAAAACAAGGCCCACCTCTTTCTCTCTTTCTAACCACCATTGCATTACAAAGCTCTAGGCATGTGGGTACCCTTTCAGTTCCTCCAATGCTCCAAGTTCTTTAGCACCTTTGCACTTACTCTTCCGTCTGCCTGGCTTTCCCCCCGGGTTTGACTAAAGTTAACTCTTTCTCATCTTTCAGGTCTCAGCTTAAAAATCATCTTCCAAAGAGGCCTTCTTTGACCCCTCTTTATAAACCAGTTCTCCATCCCCACCCCAGCACCGTGGGTGCTTGATATCACATTGCCCTGCTCTATTTCCTTCACGGCATTTACAATTCTCTGAAATTATTATTTAATTATTTATATGTCAGTCTCACCCCACTAGAAAGCAAGTTCCAAGAGGATGTAAGGAAAGCTTAGTTGAGGAAGTGGGATAAGGGTTGGGGAGCGTAAGGAGTGGTCCTTCCCTCCCAAAGTGTCACCTTTTCAGCAATTTGAAGATAATGCTTTTTTTTTTAAGAGGTAGGGTCTTGCTCTGTTGCCCAGGCCGGAATGCAGTGACGCGATCATAGCTCACCGCAGCCTTGAACTCCTGGGCTCAAGTGATCCTCCTGCCTCAGCCTCCAGAGTAGCTGGGATTACAGGTGTGTGCCACCACACATGACTGATTTATTTTTTTTAATTTTTTGTTTTTTAGAGACAGGGTTTCACCGTGTTGCCCAGGCTGGAGTGCAGTGGCATGATCATAGCTTTTTAAAAATTTTTCATAGAGACAAGGTCTTGCTAGGCTGGTCTTGAACTCCTGGCCTCAAGCAGCCCTCCTGCCTAGGCCTCTTAAAGTACTGGGATTACAGGTGTGAGCCACTGCACCGCTCTTTAAGATGATATGTTTGTAGGAGAGTTGATACTATGATAAAAATAACTTTTGGGTAAGCAATCTGAAATTCGGATTGTCACACAAGCAGAGGAGTTAGTCAAAGTGTGGCCCCTTTATAAGGGCTTGCTGTACCACCAAACAATGTTGTGGGGCTTACCATCCCCCTTGTTCTGGCCCCAGGCCAGATAACTCTGCTGTTACAATCTGGCTACACCCTTGGGGTAACACCTCATCTGTCTATACAGCACAGTGCCTAGAACAGTGTCCAATGTATAGTAGGTGCTCAATAATTATTGAATAAATGACTGAATAAAGAAATAAAGGTCTATGAAGTCAGTGGCTGTAAATGTTGCAGGCAGTTTAGCTACGTTTGCACTGAAAACCACCGATGATTTTGACATGAAGGAGTTCATTGGTAACCTCAGCAGGGACATTTTCAGTTGAGTATTGGCAAAACGGCTGGACTGCGGGGAGTTGAGGAGGGAGTAGAAGAGAAGAAAGAACGTGGAGCCGGGGAGACTGCTGTTTCTAGAAGCTTGGCTGCAAAGGGGAGAAAGAACAGGACAGAAACAACATGCAAAACGAATGGAGAGTTTTGTTTTGTTTTAAAAGGCAGAATCTTCAACTTCTTTTATATGCTGAGAGAGTAAAGCCAGTAACGAAAGAATTGAAGATGTACAAAAGGGGATAGGTAACCGATGGTGTGTGCACAAGAGACGAGAGGGCATTTCACATGGTGGACAAAACCTCCCTTCCTCTGGGATAGGAAGGAGGTAAGGACGGGCTGGGGCAGGCGCTGCAGAGGCTGAAGGAGTAGTCCTGCCCCGCCTCTGTTTCCTAAAACAGACAGCTCAGCCCAGATTGACTTTGCAAACTGCTCTTTTCAACTTCCTTTCTTCCCAGTTTAATTATGTTCTGCATTTATTTACATCTCCTCTTCACTTTTGCCCTTTTATGCTTTTTTTCTGTCAACTCCTCCCTGTTCTGGATCCATCGCCAGCCCCTAGAAATTCAGCTGGTTCCAGTCTTCTGGAATCACCCTACTCTTTGATACCCAAATGACAAAACAGTCTATCCCATGAAACTGTAGGAATCCCAGGCTTTTATCTGTATTAACAAGTGCTTTCACAATTTAAAACAGTT